>JALLKD010000169.1:990-121460 GCA_023509735.1 Fusarium liriodendri | reverse complement strand
AAATGGTTGACATTCTCTATGGTGTGACTGGGCCATCATGATGCCTGAAAAGTCCCGTCGGAGTGAAGGCGTGACCACGAGCGCGCGCCCGGCACAAATTTTGATTCTGTAACCTGAGTTTCGAGGAGAATATTCGAGAATGCTTATTGTATAGAGCTAAGCTTGAGTTTGAGCTTCCGGCTTCAGGTTCTTCGTCGCACTCCTTCAAATCCCCAGGGCCGGAATTGTTTCTGCTCAAGTTCAACTATTAAAGCTTAGGCTTATATGGACGGAAAGCATCACCGCACCACTGGAGATCTAGCCTCTATTGGAAAATTATTGAATCTAACAGGGCATCATTGTGTTCTTTGTTATAGTAGAAGCCCAGCCCTTGATGCGACAACCAAGCAAATAGATAGATAGAAATAGGGCCTCTGGTTGGTCTAGATTTGGTAGTAGGAAATAATAATGAGACTATGGAGTGCTGATATTATGCCACGGACTTAATCCTGTACCCCCCGGATCAAGTTCTTAATCCCCTCACCCTTTCTGGTCTTCTCCCAAGCTTCTGTAGCCTTTTCAAACGGCGTAATACTGCTGATCAATGGTTCCACAGAGACTTTACCAGACTCAAGTAACTCGAGTGCGATTCTGTAGTCGCCAGGCCCATAACGGAATGACGTCTTGAGAACAATTTCCCTCTCAGACATGGCGTGAATGGGAATCGCTTGCACCGGCTTCCCCAGCCCGACCTGAACAAAAACACCACCGGGGGAGAGGGAAAGAAGGCCTGTCTGGGCCGATGCTTCAACGCCGGTGCATTCTAAGACTGCTTCAACGCCATCGTCGAGCCCCATCTCAGTCTTGAACCTGGCTGCGTCTTCTTCTGGTGTTGACCCAAGATTTGGGACAAACGCAGAGCATTCCAGGTATTTCTTTGCGAATGTGATCTTGTCCAGGTTAACATCTGTGATGTAGACCTGCTTCGCGCCGTACGCCTTTGCGACAGCAGCAGTGAGGAGACCAATGGTTCCAGAGCCTTGTACGAGGACACGCTGCCCAACCTCGAGGCCTGCAAGGCGAATACCATGGACGGCAACAGCCAGAGGCTCGACGAGAACGGCATCTTCAAGACTAAGAGAATCGGGAATTTTGTACGCAAAGTCCTCGGGGATGCTGAAAAAGCGAGACAGTGTACCCTGCGTAAGAGGAGGATCTGCGGCGAACTTCATCTTGGGACAGAGATTATATCTTCCATCTTTGCATTGCTTGCATCTTCTGCAGGAGAACCCAGGCTCGATGGCTACACGATCACCGGGTTTGAGAAGTGTGACGTCTGGTCCGACCGAGTGAACAATTCCGGATGCTTCGTGGCCCATGACAAGAGGTTGGTCCTCGGAAACCTTTCTGGCAAAGCCGCCATCTGTCCAAAAGTGAACCTAAAGAGGTGAGTATCTAAACGGTGTCATGTTTTTGGGTGCAACTCACATCACTGCCACAGACGCCGACGTAGGAAATGCGAATAATGACATCGTGAGCATCTTTGAGTGATGGAACCGGTCGATCCTCAAAACGGGCTTTGCCGGGACCATAGAGGACACAAGAGAGATTCTGACAGGACATGAGATTTGAGAATTTCAGTAGCGGTCGAGTTCATAGTTTACTTACTGTTTGGCTCATCTTGATTCGAAAGCCAAGATGGTAGCAAAGGCTAGCGAGACTGGAGTTGATGGATTACACATTGCTAGCCCTTGAAATACCGAGATCCTCAAGTAAGACGTCGGCTCCGGCAGGGACCCAACCCCGCATCGGAGCACTGTCGCCCGAACGAGGATCGGAGCCCTTCTTCCCCTCACCTGACGGGGTAACGACGCCATCCGCTGGGTCCTGGACAGTTCTTATGCGGAAGGCCGATTTAGGATAGTATGTCCGAGGTTGTCAAATCTTCTGCAGTCATGGCAGATGCAAAATGTATGGTTTATTTGAACGACCAAGGTTTTAGCAACGTGTTTTAGTTACCCTCTCTAATTACAGAACAATTCCACCCCCATCAACAACAATGTCAGCACCATTGATGTAACTTCCTGCCAAGCTTGCAAGAAGCACGACAGTCCCCGTCAACTCGGAAGGAGCGCCCATTCTCCCGCTAGGGTTATGCTCAGCCCAGATCTTACGGTGCTCTGCAATCCCATCTCCCTCATTCAGGATAGTGTTCATATATCCCGGGCTAATGCTATTCGTCCGGATCCCATACCGAGCCCACTCGGCAGCGAGACAACTCTTGAGCATGAGAAGAGCCGATTTGCTCACGTTGTATGCTGCCTGGGGCTGAGGATAGTTGACACGATGGGCAGAGATGGACGCCACAAAGACGATGGAGCCTCCTTTGCCTCGCTTCACCATCTGTCGAGCCGCGGCCTGAGCGCAGATGAAAGAGCCCGTGGTGTTGATATCGAGGATTTTTCGCCACTGAGGAACTGGCATATCCAATGTCTCGACACACCCTACAACACCAACGAAGCAGATCAAAGTGTCAATGGATCCTAGAACCCGGGCCGTTTCTTCCATGGCCGCGTTGACAGCATTCTCGTCCGTGACATCGACTTTTAGCGCCATGATCTTGGCTCTGGGAAACTTGTTCTGCAAGCTGGCGATTTGCCCCTGCGACTGGGCAGGATTGACATCCAAGATCATGAGACCCTCTAGGCCATGCTCCAGGAGGGCGTCACAAGCATGGAGACCGAGGACGCCGGCGCCCCCAGTAACAACGGCGTTTCCAGTGACGGAGAACCTCTTTTGTGCACCGACGGCGGGATCGGACTCGAGTGCTGACTTTGGTGGCGGGGTCATGGAGGAAGCACTGCCGTCGCTGAAAATCATCATCGGGACTGTGCGAAGGGCGAGGGCCTCGCGGGCATCCAGATCTGCGCTTGGAGGCATGCTGAGTGTGATTGGGATGGAACAAAGACAATGCTGACTATGAAAGTGAGAGGGGAAAGTCCCATGTAGATGACAGCACCACCTCAGGTTTGAATGAGGTATGATTTATGGCCTGTTGTAAAGACTGGATCTTGCAGTGACGTTCTCTTTCCTCTCTTGTTCCGGCTCGGAGCACAGCCGGCCGGGGTAGCATGGGGTTGAAGTCGGGGCCCCACCGACCGAGATCGCAAGTTCTGGTCTGGGTTGCATGTCAAGAGACAACAGGATAGCATGATATCCGTCACGGCACGGTACATCACATCCATTCTCAGAGCTACCAGGCATCATAGCAGATCATCCAACAGTTCCCTTGAGACGATTGCTTGGAATAATACCAACATCGTATGTAGAGCATGACAAAGAGTGAGTGTCCGTACCGCTGTCGGGAGAACTGGTCCGTCTTTGCATCTCAGACGAATATGTTTCGACCCATAGATGACTATCAACCCGTCTACTTGATCAAACTTATCAGATAGGTTGATCATGACTCCACCGGTAGGTAACCTCAACATGTCACTCCATGAGACAAACCCAGCTCGTCGGTACCCCAGATCGAAAGACACAAGGAGGCAACGCGATGGTGGCAAAGATGATGAAGCCGCCATTGGCTTCTGCGTGAGGGGAATTAGTTCAAGGTGCGGTTCGCCCGTCAACTAACTTAATTACAGTACACCACACCAAACCCAACCATTCGGATTAAAGGTCGGACAACTGTCGCCCGAGGCCTATGGCCCTTGCGCAAAGCAGGGGTTCCCTCGAGCCACGAGTCAGCATGAGGAGTATTATGGAGTGAAACTCCAAGTTAGTACGGAGCTTAACCAAGAAAACCCTCGGAAATGGGTTGAGCACTGGCCGAGTGTTCGGAGTACAGTGCTCCGATGACTGTCTCCTTGGTCTACCCCCAGAGCTCCGGTCTAACGGTAACCGGAAAGGTCTATCCCCCACGGGGTGAAAAGTTCCTCTTCCCCAAGCCCATGGGGTCAAATCCGGGGCAACTTCAGCTCGGTGGCGCTCCTCACCATGTTCCTTTCTACAGTATAAGTAGACGTTAGAACGTTTGTTATTCTAACCTCTCCATTATGGATCAACCTTCCAACTAATCGACCCCTTATCACGATTCTTTGTTCGCACATCTATCCAAATCGCCATCATGAGTCCCAAGGATTCAGACCGACCTGCCGTCAAGCCGTCTGAAGATAGCAGCCACGTTGAACATGTGGTGGGAAATGTAGAAGGAGGCGAGGTCCTGGAGACCAAGTATGCTTGTGAGTTGGACTGACACATCCGAGTCATCCACGGTGCGAGTCTAACAACCCTCTCAGCTCTCGGGAAATGGGAGGTGGCCAAAGTCTTCTGGAGGACTACCATCTTCTGCATGATCCTGAATTGGGCAGCCCTTAATGATGGGGTAAGTACATTTTGGTTCAGACGAGAAAGTCCAGAGCTGACGTGCGTGCTCTACAGTTCCAGCAGCAGATTCCCGGCAACGTCATTCCCATGCAGGCCTTCATCAACCAGATGGCCGACACGACTCTCGACGGCGAACCGGCCATCAGCGCCAAAGTCATCTCATATTGGCAAGGCTTTGCGGAAATGTCCAAGACTCTGGGCATGTTTACAGCGGGCTACTTTGCCGACCGCTTCGGCCGAAAGTACATTGTCCACTTCAAAAAATAATCCGTTCTTTCCACTGACTGGTATTTCCAGGCTGGCTATGATGGGTGCTGTCGTGATTCTGCTTGGAGGCTCGGTTGCCCAGATCGCAGCATTCGACTGGAAGAGCTGGCTCGGAGCTGCCGTGCTCGTCCGTTTGGGCGTTGGTCTGGCTCAGTCCATTCTCGTCACTTACGTCTCTGAGCTATCGCCGTTCCAGATTCGAGGCTTGATGATTGGTGCCTACCAGCTCTTCATCGCCTTGGGTCAGCTCATCAGTGCCGTCGCTACTCAGCTCGTTGATGTTTACCAGCCAACCAAGTGGAGGCCATTGATCGCCACCGAGTTCATCTTCACAGGGGTATGCTCTACCCGAGGTTGTCACCTCCTAGTACTCTCCCTCCGGCTAACCTATTTTCCCGTTCTCACAGCTCCTCGTCATTCTGATCTTTTTCGTCCCCGAATCTCACCTCTACCACGCTCGAAAGGGCGACCATGAGAAAGCGAAGAGGTGCATGATCAAGCTATATGGAACTGCGCCCGGTTATGATGTGGTATGTGTTTGAAAGAAGAGAGTTGCGGAAACTTGCTGACGACCGCTCAGGACCACGAGTATCGTGTTATCCAGCATGGTCTCGAGGCAGAGAAGCTGTTCAACGATACAGTCAAGGAGTCGTCCTTCTTGGAAATCTTCCAGCGTGCTCACTGGCGCAGGACATTCGCAGGCTGCTTGGGTATTTGCAGCCAGTGGGCTGCGGGTGCCCCGATCATATTCGGGTATTCGACAGTGAGTATTTACTCGGCTAGTGACCTGCTCTGCGGAGGCTGACCCAGTTCACAGTATTTCTTCAAAGTTGCGGGTATTAAGGACCCCTTTATTGTTACCATTATTACGTGAGTACGGGCTTAACATCTACCCGAACAGTCCCGCTAATTTTGCTAGTTTTGTTCTCCTCATCGTCACTATTTCCGCGTCACTGATTGCATGCGAGTATATCGGACGCAGACCCCTTCTTATTGGGTAACTGTTCTCTATGCCTACTTGCTTCATTTTCCAAGTGCTAATGTCTGCGCTCAGTGGATGCTTTTTCATGATGGTCTTCAATGTCGGACTTGGAACGACCGGCTTCTTCAAATCAGACGCATCAGATAAAGCTGCTCTTGCCTTCTTGTTGCTTTGGGTAATCTGCTACGGCTGCTCAGCTGGACCCATTGGCTTCGTCGCAGCCGGAGAAACCTCGACTCCTCGTCTCCGAGCTCAGACAACGTCCTTCAACCTGGGCTGTTATGGCATCGGCTTGTGAGTTGCCCTTACATCGACACTCGCGTCCGAGCTAACAAAGTACCAGTGTTGTCTTTCAGTGGTCCGTTTCGTACATGATTAGCCCTGATGCAGGAAATATGGGTATCAAGGCCGTCTATGTATGGGCTGGCATGTTGGTTCCTACAACGATTCTGTTGTGGTTCTTCTATCCCGAGGTACGTCACGTAGATGCAAGTCAGGTTCTGGCTAACAAATCTTAGACTTACGGCCGAACCTACTGGGAGCTCGACGAGCTTTACGAGAGAAAGATCCCGGCCTGGAGGTTTAAGAACACCAAGACTCTCACCGAGGAGAACGGTCACAAGGATAAAGCGGTCAGGTCTGGCTAGGCTAGGGAGAACATGTACCTCATGAGCTCCGGTGGTAGTACGATGAGCTTGGATGATCTTTATGCTGCAATTTATCCTTGAGTTGTATTGAGCCTCCCTAAATCTGTTCTTTATTATAACTGCAGCCCGACCCTCGATGGGTTAACTGAGCCCGAAGACCGTATCAAACCTCCCGGTCGTACCGAGCCTATAACAGAGAGTAGATAACGTGAACTCCAGGTGAGTATGTCGCTCAAATAATGCTTATTAGCCTAGCCCTACAGTCTAGGTTTCCTTCCCCAAAGAAAGTGAACAGGGAGATACAAATGAATGCTAGGATCCTTAATCTCGTTTTTCACCTTTGCCATAAAGACCTGAATCTCCTCCTGAGACCACCCAAGAACACTAGAAAAGATCTGGGGTGTATAAGACTCGATCGCCTGGGCTTCCTGGATAGCCTGGTACTTGCCAATCTCCTTGAGCTTCGGATCTTTAGGCCACGAGCCGAGGGGCATCTGATATAAGAAGTGAGCATTGCGCCTGGGGACATATTACTTGGAATCACATACCTTGCGTACTTCCTCTTGCACCTCTTCGAACCCTGCTGCTATCATTTTGGCCTTCCACCCGGGTGCACAATCAATCGGTTTTCCAAACTTGGCGGATCCCTCGCAAAGAGTCTTAAGCCATAGCTGTGCGTTAACGGCCTTCTCCGCGGTGCCATCATCGGATAAGAAAGGAGCAGCGACAGCTTGCATCTCCATGTAGCCACCAGGGACTAGGTGCTGCAGTGCCTGTTGGAATAAACGGTCGTCGTCGCTGATGCATCCTTCTAGTTCTCGTCCGTGGATAAAGTCAAAGGGTGTGTGGTAAAGCCATTCGGCTTCAAAATCATCTACTTCGAATGCGCAGTTGGGTGGTGTCCTGCAATGAGTTCACGGTTGGCATCTCTTTGTACCAGGGGGGTGGGTTATTGTACCACTCGGGTTGAATAGGACTTAGGTCAGTTCCAAGAACTTCGGCTGATGGGAAGTCGCTAAAGAATGTTACGTTAGAGCCGGTACTATCGGCAAGGTTGTGTAACCTAGGCCTGAGCATATACTTACTCTGCAAAATCTATCGCCCAGATGCCAGTACCAGTTCCTAAATCCAAAACACGTTGAGGATGATCGCCGATGGGTGCTAGGTAAAGACTACTATCGAGGATAAGGGAGTAAATGTGATGAACCAGGTCCATCCGCGTTTGCTCTTCTTCGTCATTAGGCTTGGGGCAGTTCGAGTTAGTGTCGAGCAATCGGGTGGTGTATAGGCCACTTACAACAAAGTACGCGCCCTCGCGGAATGCGTGGTACCGCCGCCCGTTCTTAGCAATTTGTCAGTGAGTGAAATGAATGGCTAATGTGTCGAGGAGATATTTACCTTGTATCTGGTGGAGAAGACCGTGTCAGATGTTGATTGAGCCAGGAACTACGATAATACTTCAAGTGCTCACCTGTAGTCTAGAATGCTCGAATGGATCGAAGAAGTCTCGCTGATAGAACCTTCTCTTTACAAAGGATGGTGGTCAGTATAGAGAGAGGGTTGGCCTAGGTAGGAAAAACTCACGAAGGATTGTAGGTGGAGTCACCCTCAAGCGCATCATCATCCTATAAAAATCATTAGAGAAGACGGTATAATTCTTATTTAAAGACCTACATCAACTTCCAGAGGTCCTTCTGATGGCAATCGCTGAGGCGAAACCGTCGGCTCCTGGCTTTCGCCCGGGTCTGGGCTAGTGTCATTGGCCATGGCAAAAGGCGCAATGTGAAAAACAGGCCAGAGTTTGTGGGGCGTCGGGGATTCCATCAATACTTATCTTCCGCCGTTCATCACGTGTTAAACGCGTACCGTATAAGGCCTGTCAAGGCGGGCCAATCGCGAAAAGAGGCGTCAATACGTGGTCCAATGAACGAGTCGTGATCGTATCATAGCGGCCTCGGTTGATATTCATCCCTGTACAATTTACCCCTCCAGTTCCCAAATTCGCTCAGTCATTTTAATCTCATCTTGTTTCTTCATTCATCGCAGTAATCATGTCCAGTCAGTCCATTCTTCTCATAGGTGCAACCGGCTATGTCGGTGGCACTGTTCTCGACCATTTCATCAAAGCCCACGATGATGAGATTCTGAAGAACCTCACTTTTGACCTACCGGTCCGAAGCGAGGAGGCTGCCGATAAGCTTCGCTCAGCTTATGGTGACCGTGTCAATCCTATTCAGTGGGCTGGTCTTCACGATGTCGAATTCATCACTGAGCTTGCTTCCAATTATGATATTATCATCAGCACAGGCTCAGGCTTCATCCCCCAGGGAGCTGAAGCTTTTGTCAAGGGCCTAGCTCGTCGGGTCAAGCCAGGTGCTTCACCGCCTTGGATGTTCCATATATCTGGCTGCAGCAATCTGTCTGATCGACCTCTCACTCAGGAAGCGTTCCCGGATAGGGAATGGACTGACACGGACGGCAACGCAGTCTATGAGTTTTTGAAGGCTGAAGATGCACGCGAGCCATATCCTCAAAGAACCACCGAGGTCCTTGTCTTGACAACAGCCCAAGAAACTGGCGTTCAGGCGGTCAGTTTGAATACACCAATCATTTTCGGTACCGGAACGGGACTGTTCAATCAACAAGGCATTATTATTCCAATTATCATGCGCTATGTCATCCAGCACGGGCACGGCTTCAAGCTTAATGAGACCTCAGTCTGGGACTGGGTTCATGTTGAGGATCTTGCCGATGTCTTTGTTCTCTTGACTCGCACTGTTCTAGAAAGAGATGACCGTGGCGTTGGTTATATCCCCAGCGGAACAAGCGGAATGATCTTCCCGGCCACCGGACGAGCTCTGCAGTTGGAGATTATGCAAAACTGCTTGGACGTGGCATTCGCAGAGGGAATCTTGCCCCGTGAAGGCACGCCTTCTGAAAAGGAGATCAGACAGGTGTCCCTGCAAGAACTCGCTGACGAGATTACCGCCGGACTTACGGACATGGCTGAGCGAGGCTGGGCAGGCACCAAGTTGATGAAGGGGACAGAAGCAAAGAGGCTGTTGGGCTGGAATCCGACCAGATTGGAAGAGGCTTGGAAGCAAGACTTTAAGGATGAGCTAGAGGCGTTGAAGAATGGGCAAAGACCGTGGACATTGGAAAGCTGCATTGGCCAGAAGAAATAAGCTCATTAAGTTAGGGGTAATATGAACGCTACTTTGAAGGGCAAATCCAATACTTGTTGTCGCGTTGGAGTTGAATAGCGAGTAGAATTGGTTGTGATTCTAAGGATTGTTACCTTGAGGGCCACTCATGAGTCTGTCTTGGCTATGCATGTCTCATCGTCATAGATCGCCGTTGCTTAAATGCCTGAGCAGAAACATGACGCACATTCTGGGTTAAATAATCCGGAATATCAAGATGGGTCAACATGCTAGATTTACAACCCTAAAGTCCCGACTCAATCGGAGCACAGTGCTCCGAGTTTAGGTTCTCCGCCTATGTCAAGACTTGCCCGTGTGGGGATATAGTCCCCATTTGTACTCTTTACCCCCTCTCAATAGCAACCCCTTAGAACCAAGAGCAGTGATTTGGAAAAGGCTTCGGTTAGAGAAACCCCTCATTGTTCCCTCCAGAGCTGACATTACTCCAGCCTAGATTCGGCCAGGCCATCCTCACAATGGAGCCAACCTACCGCTCGCTGGCAAACCGCGTTCAGCGAATCTGGGAAGAGAAGCGCGCAAAAGGTCACATCCGTGTCACCATTGCCATTGCAGGTCCTCCGGGATCTGGAAAGTCAACAATTGCTCAGGAAGTTGCCCGTACCGTCGCAGCTCTACCTGATGGCCCTTTGATCACGTCGATTTCCGCCGATGGGTTCCATCTTTCCCTCGAAACTCTTCGCACGTTGCCAAACAGCAAAGAACTCATCGAGCGGAGAGGAGCCCCCTGGACATTCGACGGGGATGCAGTCGTCGAGCTCATACGGAGGCTTCAAAGTTCACCTGGCCAAATCATCACAGCACCGACCTTTGACCATGAGAAAAAGGATCCAGTCCCAGACGGCTTGATCATAGAACCTGAGATTCAGGTCTGCCTTGTGGAAGGGAACTACCTTCTCAGCAACGAAGCACCATGGGATGCCATTGCTGGACTTGTGGATGAGAGATGGCTAGTCACGGTTGACCAGGATATTGCCATCAGGAGAATCGCCAATCGCCATTTAAAAGCCGGGATTGAGAATACAATGGACAAAGCTGTTGAGCGAACACTCAACAACGATATGCGAAATGGCGACTTTGTGATGCGCACCAGCCAGGGGAGATTTGATATAGAAATGGAAAGCGTAGAGGTCTGATCCTGTATTAGTACACCTTCATCGTCATGGGGCTCCTGATCCGAATAAGCCAAGTTGGCTTGGTGTGTCGGATAAAGATGTACTTGATAAGAATAAAGCTGAACATATATCGCCTCGTGTACCTATACATACATCTATGCAATAGTCTATGTACTCGGCTACGTAAATTTTATGCCAATTATGTCAAATCTCTACCTATTAGAATGATAGGACACGTATAATTTATTCCTGAAACCCTGTGCAAATCTTGACCTGTCCTTCGTGGTTCCGTCTCACTCCCGGTCAAGGGTGGACGCATGGTTCAACATATCTCAACCATCTACTTGGCTTGATCCTAGCATGTCTCCTCCCGTCGGCCCGTCACTCAAGATGACTTTCCATACCCCGCAGTGATGGATCTCAAATCTCAAGATCTGCCAAGAAACAGTCGCGCCCTTGGCCATTCCGCATGCGTATAACTCTATGGTATCTCATCCGAGCACATGTCACCACGACAAACTCCAGACACTCAATCAAAAGGTGGTATTGTGGCTTTCCCCGCAAAGTCCTCCCTCTAGGACCCTTTCTTGGCGATGGGATGACCCAGATGTCGCTAAGACTTGTTCTCCCTTGTTTAAGGGACTTAAATTCCCATCCCGCTAAGACATTGCGGGCAAAACAGACCATGCATGCCCCGACGTGCCGAGTGACCTATGAAGGATCTACTCCCAGTTATACTGGAATGTTGCGGGCTTTTTTCATCTACCTACGGAACGGCTCGCTGCGTCTCCCAGTGCCGACATGAGGGGACAAGAGCCGTTCCAAGACATTGTCTTTAAACCCTTCGGCACGACGATGCGGCGTTGTGATAGCTCGTTTTCAGGTGAACTTCACCAATGAAATGGTTGTTCGCAAGGTAAATGGCTGAAAGAGGCGCAGCTGAAGAGATACAGTTCTACCTAGAGCAAGCCCCCGGGGAAGCCTCCATGCGGATCGGCAGAGGTATCCCCCGAGACAACTTCGCTGATGCCATGGCATCCATTGGCCAATCGGTGAATAACATTTTATGGTAGTCCTTTCTAGGTATAAGGCCATGGGCGATCGTGGACAGTGACACGGGTCATGGGACTAGCGCTCAGACATGGCGCGTAATGCTGTTCCTATTTGTGATAGCTGGCTTCCTTAGTTCAATCGTACCCAGTGATAGACCTCTGACACTCTCGATCTACCTACGTGATTCTATGGCAGTCTGGGTTCGAGTTGTGAGGACTTTCCCATGTCTCAAACCCTCAATACCGTATGCCCCTCAACAACCACGATGGAAATTGCTAGACGCCGGAGTGGGCTTTATCCATACCCGCAATCCTCAAGTATGATGAGACAAGACTGGTCTCTTTCCCATGTCAAGTATTTACCACTGCGTACTTTGAGTGTATTCCAACTGATTGCAACATATACCACAAAATTGACAACACCCGGCATAGTACAAGGGCATACGTCGCACCTAAGGAATGCAAACGTCAAGTGACTGATCAGCGTCAAGGATATCCCTGAAATGACTTAGATAGTGGCCCAAAAGTAGAGCATGAAAGCGGAGTAACTTTTCGCAACCCGTATGAGCGGACTCACACGCTGCAGGATGAACCAAATCAAGCAACACGAGCGTTCACAATATGGCCCAGTCATAGCCAGAGCGCAGACGAAGCGGTGAACAGGATTGTCAATCTTTAAACAAGAAAGAGATTCCAAGACATGTGATATCACCAGCAAGACTTGGAGGAAGGCATAAGGCAGAGGATAGATAAAAATGGTATATAAACCCCTCGAGATCCCTTCTCAAACAGAATTTCTCATCATCACAACACACTCTTCTCTACAAACACATAAACACTATACATCACATTCAACTCACCATGAAGGCTTCGGCGGCTTATCTTCTCACCTTTGTCCTGGGTGCTGTCCAGGCTCAGGCCTCCGTCCAATGTGTCGACGGCCATCGTGAGATGATAGGCCCCGACTACATGGTCGAGTACAAGTGCGGTATCGTCCGCCAAGGCGACGTCCACAACAACATCGCCACCCAGCAGCAGTGTGCTGAGCTATGCAAGAACGCCGGCCGCTCCGTTTGCACCTACCACCCTCCCACCCGACGATGCGTCGTTGGTCAGGAGGGTGGCCGGGAGGTTCCTCGCCCCGGCTCCATCTACATGCAAAAGGTTGAAGAGGACGTCTACGATCCCTTCACTGAGGAGCAGGACCCCTTTGGTAATTCCCAGTGCGATGATGAGAAGGCTGCTTGCCTCCTCCGTGAGAGCAACCTCCAGGCTGAGCTAGCCAAGACCAACGCCGAGGCTGAGGATTCCAAGGACCTCTTTGCTTCTAGCTGTAAGTCGCCAGCATGATATGTATGGGTCTCTGTACTGACTTTTCTTAGGCCCCGTCCAGCACACCAAGTACACCACCGTCGGTGGCAGGGCGTACCGCATCTGGTGCGCCCGCTGTAAGTAGCACCTCCCCAGACCAACGCATCTTGAAGACTAACAGAAACAGACCACGATACCTCCGCCCCCAAGGAGACCTACAACAACGTCGACACCATGGCCGCCTGCATCAAGCTCTGCAGCTCCAAGTCCTGGTGCACCTACGCCCTCCACGGCATTTTCCTTACCAATTGTCAGCTCTACGAGCGCAAGGTTGCCCACACTACTACTCCAGGTCTTTACGGCCATCTGTGGAACTGCGCCGTCAAGAAGTAAGCGACTTCTTGGAGCCTACAAAGGATTGTTGTGCGCACGGTCCTATATAGCTCAAAGAGTCCCTCAGCGGTTTTCTACAACCCAACTCTCAACTTTCTGTTCTTTGAACTGAACTACCGATATATGGAATGGAAATCCAGAGCACTCAAGCAACGGTAGTCTTGTCTAGCCAGACCAATATATCTCCTAGTTAATCCCGACTCGTTGTCGCCTTAAAAGAGCCGTGAAACGTTACGGCTTGTCTGAACTTTATAGAGGCACGCGACTATCACGGGATGAAGTTATTTTGATTTAATCCTACTATGCTATAACCTTTGGGTCTTGGAATTGTTTTGGTTGTCGCTCAGTTAGACAGCGTCGCGCGTCAGCTTCGTGCGTCAGCTCTTGGCGCTGAAAAGGTAGTTGTTGTAGGTAGGTTGTAATGATGATGATGAAGAGAGATTCGTACAGTGCCAAAAGTCGCCTCAAATACCTCATGCACTCCATGTAGGGCACTTCTGCCCGCAGGCTTCACTGCATTTTTAACCCACGTCGAGAACCCCCCCAGTATGCATGACACCCAAACACGCCAAGAATCAATTGAACCACTAGTAGAAAAGCTGGCATGTATGGCCATGTAGTAAAATATTAATCATGAACAGTTGAGTTATCCCGTCAAGTGCTTACCTATATGTTCAATGCACTGAAATCGTCATCACTGTTTACAATCCGTAACCGAAAGCCCAACTATGCCCGTCGTTGTTACTTCGTGCTTTCATACAAAAGCACTCATGGTTGGAAGCTCAATGGATGAGATCCCTTGAGTACCGTGATAGACCGTGTGCTTCACTGGGATCAAGGTTGTCCCCGTAGCAAGTGGCTCTCCAGATCCATAGTTACGAGCAAACTGGGGATGAGATCCTCCAGCAATAACGAGACGAATCCTTGAGCCCTCGGCGAATCGGTGAGCAATATGCCGCATTGGAATAGTCACCGATCGACTGTCCCTCTCTACCGGAAGCCGTATGAATGCTTCCGTCACGTTATGGCTCCTACCCTTTGTGTTTACTTCGCTAAGACGAACAAACAAGTCGGCATAGGGTCGATCCGTGGAATGCTCCAGCTTGACAACTGGTTGGCCCGCGATTATCATTCCCCTCTCCCAAACCTTTGTCTCAAACACGAGGGTATCGTCTCGAGTCGCTAGTGCTGTGTCGTCGACGCTTCCGCCACCAGTCAGAAGAGGTCCTCCAACCGTGGGTGTAGGATCTTGAGGGTTGAAAATGAAGGAGGACGATGCTTCCTCTGAAGGCTCAGAGCGTTCAAGGACCCCATTAGGGTGCAAGTAAAACTCTGAAGGTGTAGTTTGTGTATGTAGATTTAGAGGCCAGATTGGAAGACCGAACCACCCCTGACCAGGAGCTCCAAGACAAGCTCTAACCGGTGTCGTCCTTTCAACATCTTCCTTGCCTGCAAGGTATTTGTCGAGCCAGACCAAGGTGTCACGATTGCTTTCGCCGTTTTGGACATCCATGTGAGCTCCAGGGCCGATAGTGAGCGCGACATTGCACCCTCGTTCAACTAATCGTTGATACTGATACATGGTCTGATCCAGGAAGACGTCGTGCCAGCCCGAGATGAGCAGGATCGGGATATTCGCCTTTTCAAGGGCTTCGCCATGCCTTTGCGATGCCCAACTTGGATCCGTGATGTCCGGGTGCGTGAGTGAGTGTGTGAGCCACGGCGCTTTATCACCAAAATATGCATCGACATGTTCCTGCAATGGTGTTGCGTTCATCATCGAATCAATCCTAGAGGTACCCATCATCTTCAACCGGTCACTGATGGTGGCCGTTTCCTGGTGCACAATAAGGTCAGCCCAGGAGAGACGTTGCTGCAGTCTGAATGCTCCTGTTCCCCAATTGCTTTCGGCGAAGTCGTGTGGGCCGGCGGTGATGACGGCAGCGACCATGTCTTTCGGAGGGTCACGAAGAAGCGCCCATTGCGCGTAGCCCATGAACGAGGCACCAATCGTAGCGAAAGTCCCCGTATACCATGGCTGTTCACGCATCCATGAGACAACTTCTTGTCCATCTTCAAGCTGCGAGAAACCTCCGTTGAAGTCCCCAGTCGATCCGAAGGTTCCGCGACAGCTGACGAGAAGAATCTGGTAACCTCTGGGCGCAAATATCCGTGCGTTGCCAGCGGCCATGAAAATGCCTCGACCGTACGGACACTGGGCAAGAATAGTCCCGAGGGGTTTCATGCCGTTAGGTTTATATAGGTCGGCTGCTAGGATGGCGCCATCTCTGAGTGAAATCGAAACGGGCTCGGTGGTGTAACCGCATCGTTCCGAAGGAAGCCCAAGGAGCCACCCAATAGAGCGATCTAGCAATGCATTTATGATGCCGCGGTTTTGAGCCATGGTTGTTTGATGAGATGCAGAGGAGAGTACGTGGGAAGAGAGGTTGACATGGAAAGGACAGAGACAATTAGGCTGCCATAAATTTAGCCAAGCCACTAACAGTGCCAGATGCGACCATGAAAGTCACCTGACTATTTCATCTCATTGAAGTTCATATTATTGTGTAATTAGATGAAGAACCATGAGATTAGGAAATCTTTATTGAATCTTGCTTGTCTGACGAATGGGTATTCCGGTAGCTGAGCATCAAGACCCTAGGTGTGAACGTTGAGTTACGAGTTACCCTATTCTCGTCTAAACCTTGACCGAGGCAGCCCGATAAGAGACTAGAGTTTGATAAGCGTAGCTTGCAAGGATTGAGATAAGCATTCATTCCCCGCAAAACGTGATAAGCGGCTCTCCGTATAAAACTCCACGGCCCCGTTCTCCAAACCATCGGCCCGAACTTTCAATCCACACGACAACTGATATGCACCATGTCGCCCGTGCAGGAGAACACCGACCGTAGGAGTCAAAGATGTTCAAAAGCGTGAGCAATTGCTACCCTAAGTATGAGAGAAACACCAATTAAATGTCATTTTAGATGCTCCCGATGTCGGGAGATGAAGGTTCGTTGCTCCGGCACGTTCCCGTGCGCCCGATGTCAACGGAAGCGCAAGACGTGCGACTTTCAGTCTACAGAAAGTCGCGTTTCTATCTCGAGGAGGTGGGTAATTTAATTGTGTATCACGGACACAATCACTGACTCAAGGGCTCAGTTTTCTACGGTCGCTTGAGAGCAGAGCACGAGACGACCAATCTCCCAGACCTCGGGCCGACACCGAGCTCGCCTCACGCGATCAGGGAGCAACACCGGATGAAGCAAATCTGAGGCGAGATGACGACTGTAGTAGTCAGGCTGGGCTACCGACATATGGGCCCACTAGTGCAAGAGCTGGCATCTTGCCATCGGCCAGATTGCCCTCCCTGCAGCCTGAGAGGAGCGGGATTCCTACGCCCGCCACCGACTCATCCAATACAGAGTTTAACACGAACCCTCTCATTGGTGGTGATGAGACGTTTGCGGTTGGGTCAGATGGCAAATTTTGTAAGTTTTTCTGACTATTGACCCCATTGATCTATTCTGAACGAGGCATTACTCGCCAGGGTTCCTGGGACCAACCTCGTCTTGGTCATTCTGTCGACGCGTCCTCTCCTTGATCGCCAGTCGTCTCCCCGACCATCACGTACCGCCAGATCCTTGGACACTCGCGCAGTTTGATCTCAACTGGACTCCCCTTGGCGCGGATGAGTCGCCCGCCATCGACGACCTACCTGCACAAGACTATGCTACGTTCCTGGCTCACACGGTGAAATACCACTTGGGCACTCTGTCGCCTATTCTTGACGATGAGGTCTTCTTTGTGCGGATCAATGAACTGTATAGTGATCCGGCAGCCGAAGTCCAGCGGTCAAGGCTTTGGTACGCGCAGTTTCTGCTCGTTTTGGCTTTCGGAGAAGCCATTGTGAACTCCAAGGGGGCTTCAGCTACTCCGGGAGCCCAATATGCGTCACGAGCCATGTCGTTGATCCCCAACTTCTTCCGTGTTAATAAGAACTCCATTCTTGCAGTCGAGACATTATGTCTGGCAGCGCTGTACCTCCAGTCCTTGGACCTAAGGCTGGAGGCATTTCAGACAGTAAGCTTGCCTTCTTATCTGGATCTCCTTGCTGACCCTACTCTCAAAGATCGGGCAGGCTCTTCGCATTTGCACTCTGGAAGGGTTTCACAGACACGCGTCTCCGGCCGAGGTTGGACCAACGCATTCCCGACGCTGCAACACAATGTTCTGGGCCACCTACATCCTTGATCGTCACTTTTCTACGCTGGTAGGAGCACCGAGCTCTATACGCGACGAGGACATTACTGCAAAACTTCCATCAGAGACTTTGGACTCTTCCTGGGCTCTTGCAATGACACTCAACATCCGCCTTTCACGCCTGACAGCTGAGATCCTGGCAGGTGAGTTCCCCTTGTGCACTCAAAGGTAGCGAACTAACCAAAGTAGGTGTATATGGAACGGATACACAAGTTAGCGACACTCTTGTGAAGAAGACGCAGTCCATGTTGCATAGCACCGCAAATCTATCGAGCGAACTCAACAGATACCTGCAGACAAACGTCCACGGCACTACCATTAAGTCATCATCAAGAATAGCGACGCGTCTACTTTTATCTTATCACCACGTACGTTTGCCACTATCTCCAAGCAATCTCACCTATTGAGGACGGGCTGCTAATTGAAGCAGTGCATTGTACTGGCAACAAGGCCCCTTGTCATGTGTGTTTTGCAGAAACATCTTGCCCAAGGCATTACAGATGAACCCATCCCTGAAGGCCCAGTGAGCTCTTTGTTGCAGACGTGTGTGGACTCTGCATCAACCATCCTCGCCACTCTGAAGAACTTGAGCGATGCAGATCAGCTTGGTGAGCCATCTTTCATCAGAGTCAAGCCACATCTACTAACAATGTTAGACTGCTTCATCCCGTTTCAACTCGAGGAGGCCTTCTCATCTGCGTTCATTTTCCACGTCATCGCTTCAGTCGTACCCGCGTGGCTGCAAGATCGACCCTGCCTACCCGTAGCTTATCTGATACTCAACAAGATGATAGCAGGGGGTAGCCATGGGGCGCGGATCCGCAAGATGGAGCTGCAGCGACTAGAGAGGATATTCTTGTCGTATCTGCAAGTCAAGGCTGGCGAGGCAAATAACCAAGCGTCGCAATCTGAAGAGGCGCCGAGACTTTTTGATATGTCGGGAGTCGTGCAGCAGGATGATGACTCGGCTATGATGCAGGACTATTCCCCTGCTGACGATATGGCGGCATGGAATCTGTTGGACCTGCAGGATTCTTTTACGGTGTCTCCGTCTGGGTTGTTGACCTTGGCTGAGGGGCTGGACTTGCAGAATTTTGTGTGAACTAGGTGTAATTTCAGCTGTTCATTGATGACACTGGGGATCCAATAGTGATCTCAAGTCAGGAATTTCTCATGACTTGCACGCTCTTGCTTCTCAAATAGAAGAACCTAAACTTGAAACGCTCGAAGTATAAGGAAATTCAGCTATGGCATCTTAGCACAGCTTCAGTTGGCCAGCTCTGCGTATGTGAACCCGCCACTACCCAGCGGATCCTCATACTCGACCACAAAAGTATGAAAGCCAGTATAATACGCGGAGCCTTGTACTTCCACCACAACCGGACCCGCTGCATAACCCCCTTCCTCAAGCGCTCTTCTTCCCTCCCCTCGGATGACCGTCGCAGTGAATCCCTCCTTTCTCTTGAGAGTGTTTGACAAGAGGCTGTGATAAGTCCACGACTGTCCAGGGCCAAGATCACCCTTGGCGAAAGCCACGGCGTTTCTTGCGGCCGAAACACTTCCGGTAGGAGACCGATCCAGCACACCGTCCCCGAAGATGTAAAGCCCCGTCTCTACACCCTCAGAGCCCTTGCTGCGTTGGCCCAGCCCTTTATCCGCGATTAGGACACCGAAGCATGAGCTAGATTCACCGGTGGAAGGATTTATAAAGTACTTTTTATACTTTGGCTCTCCCAATGCCTTTTTGAGTTGTGACACGGCGTATTTCAGGTCTTGAAATGGAACAGGCCCGCCTTGGAATATCTGTGGCGGAAAGCCTAGTTCGTGTAGCTGAGTCTGACAGCTAAAGGCGCTGCAATATGCAAGAGACACGTTGACGCTGGCTCGGGTGCCAAGCTCTGGCCACCGATACTCTGGAGGGATGGCCACGTTGAGGTCTGTCGCGATGGCGAAAGAGGGAACTGCGACAAAGGTGACAGGACGCGATGGGTCTGACCTTTGTCCGTCGGCAGTAGTAGGGACAGTTGCCTTGACAAGACCGCCGAGTGTATGGAGAATGATTGTAGAAGTTTGTGTGATGGGATCATTCTTGACAAGATGTCTCTGTGGGAAGATTTCAGGGTCGTGGATGTCGATGAGGGCCCTGCTAACAGCGAGCGTAGCATGGCCACACATCTTGCTGTACCCTGCCCTGTGGATATAGAAGACACCCATGAGAGCCTCCCCGGATACTGTAGACTCTGTATGAGGTCTCAAGACGGCTCCAAACATGTCTGCATGACCTCGGGGTTCAAGCAGAACACGCTGTCGGATATAGTCGTAACTAGCCTCCGCCTCGCATCTTTGATCTAGAAGGGTTCCTGTCTGGCGTGGAAAGCCCTTGGTGACAATTCGACAGGGCATGCCCACAGTGTGAGTCTCGATGCAGGAGATGGCGCCATTAGAATGGCATTCAATGCTAGTGTCCACGGTCATGTTGAAGTCTCGCTGTAGCGGAAATGGTGTAGGAGTAGGGGCCGATGGGCTAGACCTGGATACTTGCAGTTCAGGGAAGGCAAGCATACAAGCCAAGCACGCAATCGTAGTTAAAAAGGCGAAATGTATGGACTCAGGTTTGAGGGGATGGAATCCGACCCAGAACGGCCCGACGTTCGCCCCTGATTTGCAATACGGGCCGACAATCAACACAGCGATCATTTCATCAGGACCGGCAATGGTGTCGGATCAAACGACAATGAGAAGCCTATCACATTATTTACACTCTATTCTGCAAAAAATACAACGATTGAGTCAGTTCATTGAAAAATCACGCCTTGGTTCGACGACTTATCTGGCACATGACGACTAGACGATGCTTATCACCGTCAATAGATTACGTGCCGATGATACAGATCCGATTCTCAGACTGGGCCGACAAAAGTCGGCTGGCTGTCCAATCGCATTGCTGTGTCGGGCCGCCTTTGGCCACCGCTCGACTCCTTAGCTTCATGTCGGCCCGGTCTTTACTGGGGTCTTCCCCAGACGCTATCAACCACATCGTTAATCTCAATCTTTCGAAATGACATTATTTTTGGGGCTCACGGGGTTATAAGGCGGGCTAGCCCACGGTCAATGGCCCAGGCATCTCCTCCGCATCATTCCCTCAAGACGAACTACTTGCATCAACATGGACGCTGAACTCAAGAAGAACCTTGACATGGCTGTCATCTCAGACACGGGTGAGGGTCAGGTCGATGTCCCGAGCCCTGCCAAATGCAGACAAGTCCGGATCAAGACAGATTTGGTCGTCATGCCTTTGATCACCATATCCATGACACTGGCATTCCTTGACAAGGTGAGCACTAACCTGCCCCCTATGAACGACCAAAGTTAACAAAATCGGCTAGAATGCCTTGGCCTACGCGGCCATCTACGGTCTCAAAGAGGACACGAACCTAAAGAAGCAAGACTACAGCTGGCTAGGCAGTATCTTCTACTTTGGTTATCTCTTCATGGAATTCCCCAACCTTTGGTTTATCTATAAGTTTCCTGCTGGCAAGTACATGGGGGCTTGCCTGATGGCGTGGGGAGTCAGTCTTGCTCTGATGTCTGTCTGCCATAACTTTGCTGGATTGGCAGTCATTCGGTTCCTTCTTGGAGCTTTTGAGGCTAGCATTCTTCCTTGCCTTATTTTGGTTAACTCGACTTGGTACCGTCGTGAAGAGCAGCCTCTGCGGACTGCGTTCTGGGCAAACACTTTTGCGGGTGTCTTTGGAGGTATCCTAAGCTATGCCATTGGCCGTATCAACGGAAGCCTGTCAACTTGGAAGGTACGTATCCTTTTCACATGTGTCTTCAGTCTTAAAACTGACAATGGTAGTACATCTTCATCATCTATGGAGCATTTACTCTGGTTGTGGGAATCGCCGTGTTCTTCCTCCTGCCCAGCTCGCCCGCTAAGGCTTGGTTTCTCAACGATGAACTGAAGTCAGTGGCTGTGCTTCGACTTGCCTCGAACCAAACTGCAACAGAAGCAAGCACAGTGAGTCAGCAGTATCCAGCCCAGATTCTCATAGCTAACCTTGTTCAAGAAACTCCGTTGGGGACAAATCGGTGAAGCTCTTAAGGACACCAAGTACTGGTGTCTAGCCATCTTTTTCATCGCTCAGTCCATCACCAACGCCGGAATCACAAACTTCAACCCCCTCATCATCTCCGGTTATGGCTTCTCGCAGGCCAAGACTGTCCTGATGGCGACACCCCAGGCCGCTGTTGCTATGGTTGCCCAAGCCTCGATGACTGCCGTTACACTTTTCGTACCCAGCATGCGTTGCATCTTCTGGGTTATTTCTAGTGGCATTGTCATGGCTGGCGCCATCATGGTCAAGACTTTGGATCCTGTGGCCAACAGAGACGCTTCTCTTGCTGGAGTCTATTTAATGGGCTTTTACAACGTGTCGTGGGTTATGGCTCTCAGTCTTCAGTCCTCAAATGTGACGGGAATGACAAAGAAGAGTTTCGTCTCGATTTCAGCAGCTTGTTTCTATGGTATGTTTATGATCTCCCATTGTCAAGAACTCGTCGCTAACGATATCTCAGCCATTGGTAACATAGTCGGACCCCAATTCTTCCTCGAGAGCCAGCGCCCTCACTATAGCCTTGGCATTGGCGCAATGCTGTGCGGATTCGCAGTAATGATGAGCACCGGCGCTCTTTATTTCATCATCTGCGCTGTCGAGAATAAGCGCCGCGACCGAAAGAGTGGTGCCGTAGACTCTGAGGGCACTCGGGTCACGGCTGGTCTCGATGCCATTCGAGATGACCTCACTGATAAGGAGAACAAGAACTTCCGGTATACTTACTAATCAGTTATTATTGCATCTATAGGGCATTTCATAGTTGGTATAAAGATCATGTCCTGAACATTTGTTCGGCACAGTGTTCCATTTTACATCGCCCTACTGTGAACCACCATCCACTCCGCCCATATAACAGAAATCTTCATAGAGGCCATCTTTTTACATCGCGAAACAATCATCCTCCTTCGGCATAGTCTCAGATAAGGCGGGCTTTACGAGGGATTTCTCGGTAACCGGGCGTGTGGCTTCATTAGGCCCAGTTAAGATGGGTTGAGCAGGGCTGAACGGTCGATACACTTCGGGGCGCGGGAGTCTATTAGCGATTCCACGTGAGTATTTGAGAACCTTTAGACCGTGCAGGCTGAGTCTGGAATCGAGGCTTCGCCAATTGGCGTTTTTGGCTAACCTCGAAGAACCAACGACCAGTGTAGCCAAGAGTTGTACCCCTAGCCACATCTGCACCACGACCAACAAGCAAAGCTTGTTGAACACTTATCACCCAAAACGAACAATTAGACGACGCCCGCATGATCTTGAGTCGCCATTGTGCACCATAACACGTCGCCAGTGGCTAAAGCATCTGCCTCGCTAATAGACGGAGGACGAAGACCTTCTTTCAGCCCATGCAAGCCTCTTCATGACCAGTCGCATAATGTAAAAGCTGAAAGGCCGTTGCATTTCGTTATTTGGTCAAGGCAGTGCCGGCCTTGTTTTCCACTGGCAACTCCTGTCTGCATCGATTTTGCACACCTTGTGATCTGCAGTCGGCAATCTCCATCAACCAACGCAATGCTCCTATACCGGTTCGCAAAGGTGATTGCTGTATTGTGGGGTCTAATTGGAAAAGGGCTTTCCATCGCCCCTCGCACACGCACCTTCCATGAAACCCCAGGAAATCCCGGCTCTGGATATCTGAAGGTTGACCATGGACTTCACAGGCGGGAGAATACCCGCCTGACGTCGGGTACCATCACCATTACGGTAGCTCCCGATCCAACCTGCGGCTTCGACGCAAGGCATGATGTCGTAACGTGCCCTGTCTCGAAGCGCTGTTCATGGGAATCGGGTCAAATCAACAATGTCTTTTGTGACTTGAGATACATCAAAACCACCTGCCTCGACAGCACAGATGCGTTGGACCCGGATAGATGCGACTTGGACTGTGTGGAAGATATAAATACATTACGCTGGTGAGTTGAAGCTTCTCTAATATTATTTCGAGACAGCTACTAACATCGGAGTCCATAGCGTAGAGTCTAGCTTGCCCTACTGTCTCCCGGTCGAGTTCAGCGGCAGCATCAGCGACTGGCTTTGTCACTCAACCCCGAGCTATCTGATTATTTTTAGCACGCAGGATATGAAACCTCGAGACTTCACTACTGTCGTTCTAGTTGATGGCAGCCCTATCACTTCGTGGACGAATGCCGCAACTGTGGGCACATCAGCTACGTCAACGATAGGAACGATTACAATTACGAAGGCAGCCAGCGAGACAGCCCCGCCTGAGCCTCCACGCTCCGGAGTCAACGTCGGTGCAATTATTGGAGGTGTAATCGGAGGTGTGGCCTTCGTTAGTCTCGTGGTCATTGGAGTCGTGTTATTCTGGCGACGAAGCGAGAAACCCGACGCAAATGCAAACGACTCTCTCCCTGAACACGCCACCCAGTCGATCATGCCAGATGCCAAGTCGATGGGAGGTTCTACAACTATCACTCAGCCATACTCACCCACGTTGGTCTCGCCGATCGAACCTCCGAACAGTGGAATGCCTCCTCAGGTATTCTACCAGCATCCAGAGCCATATGGGATAGCTAGCCCAGGCCATCAGAGCATGCACGCTCACGAGCTCGCGGGGTGGACGGGAGATCACCAATCTGAGTATCCCCCGGGAGCGAAATAAGTGTTTAGTATGAGAAAAACTAGCACGTGTCTAAACGTTGACGGGGGCACTTTAAGCATCTGATGTATTGGGGGGATGAGGGAGAGACAGGCTCCGGACAGTAATGAAGAGAAACGAGGCTGCGAACAAATTGCAAAAACAGCGGGATCCGAAATAGGTATTTTCAGCCAGCCAATTTTATAGTTATACAGCCACTGGCTTGCTTCTACGTAAAAACCTTACCCGAAGAGAAAACCGCTGCTTCCACACTAGGAAATCTAGATTCAGCCATGGCAACACCAGCCAACATTACCGTCACCAATCCGAGGAGTATACCAAGCTTATTTCAACCTCGCCCCGGATGACATGTGATTTCTCTCCTAATAACCGGTTCTAGACCCCCTCGACGCGGTGCCCTGACTCAAGCACTCGATCCATGTGACTGAGCCTCAACTGTCAGCTCAGGAATAACTCGCATCCCGTGTCATTGTGCTTCAGCATCTCCTCCACAAATGTCCTTGCTATAGCGTCATGCAACTTGTCTGCCCAGATAACAGACTTCAGCAAGACTCTTACCTCGCTCCACGACTTCAATTCTTGGGCCCGTAAGAGCTCAGCCAGCCCAGACCGAAGCCAATTGTGGCTGGGCTCTTGGCCATCAAAAGCCACGCAAAATACATGCAGCCACAGCATCACCTGGGGCGGTATATCGTCCTTCCTACCCTTGGTCACAGCAAAAGACTGCCTCAGTTGCCGATAGAGATGTTCGTGACGGACCCAGACACCTCCTCCTTGAAGGAATACGGAGCTGGCAAATGCCAGTAGTGCAAGGCGTATTGTCTCGTCTATGGTAACCGACTCAAATCTGAGACGGATAAGACGATAGTGGGTAGATATCATAATTTCTTGACAAAGTGCAGTGTCCATGTCGAGGCCACACCGTGCAGCCATATTGGCTGATTGAGATAACGTTTTTAGGTCGTCCCAAACGACCCGTAGCCGTGTATCCAAACTTCCAAGAAAGTTTACAAGATGAGAAGGCGTCTCATCTGCAGGCTGTGCCTTCCTTGATGCCTGCGCGCCAAAGTAGAAGCTACATGGCAGCTCTTCTGAGAAAAAGAGAGGCTCGCTTCCTGTACTGAGAGACACGCCAAGATCAACACTGCTCTTCATTAGTAGTAATCCCACAGTAAATTTGGTTTTTGACTCGCCGGCACAGTTTTGTTTGCAGTCGCCTATCGTGCGAAAAGGCCGGGATGCCCCCTCTCAAAGTGACCATCTTGTGGAGGCCTCTCATGTGCTTCTGAGCGATGTCGACATCGCCGAATGCCAAAGCCGCTGTAGTGAGGCCAACTACAGTTAATATGGTTGTGTCGGAAGTCGAATTGTCCATGCTTCCTTCTGAAAGGCGCCTCTGAAGTGCATTCAAAGCTTTGGTGTGGTGAGCCAGAGCATCCTGAGTATTGTCGGTGTGACCCTCCAGGTAATCAAGGTACATTTTCGATATAAACATGGTAAAGTGGAAGCAAGCGATGTCGTTTAGAACAGGTTCAAGCCAAAGGCTCATCTCTGAGCTAGATGCCGGGCCAAATTCCAAGGAAGGTGTTATGTTCCTGACTATCCAGATGTTAGTCCGGGATCTATCACACGCAAGCTCGGGATCTTTCTTACGTTTCCAGACTATTCCCAGCATCTCCGGCCCAAGATCTTCGGAAACCGCCGTAAACGAGAACTCACCACCAACCTTGGGCGTGATGGAGGAAGCTTGACGCATGCTCAGATCGCAAGAAGTCTCTACCTTCCCTCCATTGATCCAAGATAGCGGTCTAATCGGGCGCTTTTTACGATTTATTCCACGCATGGCATGGCTTCGTATAATCTTGCGGTTTGCTTCTACAGATGGCATACTTGGTGTGGTGACGATGAAGGGGAGCTCGTCACTGGAGGACCGGAATGTCGGCATCGTCGGGACACGAAACGGGGGTCAACTGCGGGGGTCAGAGCAAGGAACAAACGAAGTAGCGCCGTAAAATAAGATTGATCAAGTACGAATAAGGTCGTCTGAAGAAGAGTGATGCCTTGAATGGGGCAAGACAGAATAGATTCGCGTGTCAGGAGAGAAGCGAGGGCATGGGTAGGGGGAGATATTATGCGGCCTGGCGTGCAAGACGCTCGAGCCAGAATGCCAAGACAAGAGTGAAGTCCGATCTTGGTTTAGCGGATGTTGAACCATCTCGAGCGTTGCCAAATTGGGATTATTCGATGTTGGGATGAAGACTCAAGGAGAGTTGAAAAGGGTCAGGAAGAAGAGTATATAGAGTCACCAATTTCCCTCCAAGCAGGTCTTTTGCTCTTAATTCCATAACTTCACTGGTCCTCAAACCGTAAACCTTGTCTTTTGCCTCTCACGTTCCAACCACCTCCCTCCTTGATCACACGCTAACACCCCCCCTGATGTCTGCTTCTCTTGATCTTGGTCCTCCAAAGGACAGCCCTGGCTCTCTCTTCCTCAAATCCCAGTTTCGCAGTCCAGTCCAATGGCCTCCCAAAGATACCAACCTCAAAGGCAAGGTTGCCATCGTGACGGGCTCCACCAGCGGTCTTGGGCTTGAGGCATCTCGCCAGCTCCTATCATATGGTCTGTCGGGTCTAATCTTGGCCGTCCGGTCTAAAGAAAGGGGAGAGAACGTTGCAACCGACTTCAGGGCTGAGTTTCCGGATGCAAATATCCGGGTCTGGTCTCTTGAGATGGAGTCGTATGACTCAATCCAGGCATTCGCTCGCCGCGCCGAAGCCGAGCTTGATCGCCTTGATATCGCCATCTTGAATGCCGGAGTGCAGGGAGCCGACTTCGTTACTGTACCTACCACTGGCCATGAGAAGTTAATCCAGGTCAACTATCTCTCCACTGCTCTCCTCGCCATCCTACTCTTGCCAATCCTCAAATCCAAGTCTCCCGCGGGCGAGCCAGGTCGTTTGACCATTGTCAGCTCTGGCACAGCTCGAGGAGCCACTCTGTCGGAACCGAAAGGCGGTCCAATCCTGGCTGCCCTTGATGATAAAACTAGGCCATGGAAGCCTGTTGAGCGATATGCCGTAAGCAAGCTACTGGGCCATCTATTCATCATCAGCTTGGTCAACTACGTCGACTGCGAAGATGTCGTCGTCAATCTTGCCAACCCTGGGCTGGTTAAGGATACAGCCTTGCAGAATTTCGCACCCTGGATCGTCGTGGCATTCTTTTACATCTTCAAGTCAATTTTCGGACGGTCACTGCCCGTTGGTGCGTCGACATATGTCGATGCGGTTGCTGTCAAAGGCAAAGAGTCACATGGATGCTTTGTGTCAAACTGGAAGATTGCGCCGTAAGTATTCCCAAGTCATCATTCCTTTATTCTTTCACGATACTATCTCTTTCTTCACATCCTGGATCCCCTTGCGCAAGTGAAAGGCTAACACGTTGGCCAGCTTTGCCGCGTTTGTCTACACACTCGAGGGGAAGGCAGCCCGTGAGACGTTGTGGCAAGAAACTATGGCAGAGTTCGAGTTTGCTGGCGCGCAGAAAATCTTCAACGAGCTCAAGAAATGAGGTCGTATCTGAGATGGCTCTGCTTGCGCGAAGAGGCATGGCACATGACAGTATGGCTAGACACCACTAGAGCTCTCCTCAAGGCAGTGGTCATAGGATTCTAACTTCGCATCTCAAGCTACCGACATGCGTTAAATCACGTCGAATACTAGATCATGAATAGGCGTGAATTTCTTTTCCTTTCGTTATCATTATTGAGAATTGCATCTTGTTCCATCCAGCCACACCCAGCTTCAATTGCGCGTCCCCGACCGATGCGCACGTATCTCATCGCCATCTACCCTCAAAGACTCAATAAAAATATCATGACTGTACACCTGGAGTATCTGCTATCCTGAAGATATACTTGACCGCACTCGCAGTGCCATTCTTAAGGTTTGTGAGGCCCTTCTCAACACCAGCCAATCCACCTGGGATAATCTCCTGCGGCTGTGCCTTCAGCCAACCCTCCTCCAATCCCTTGCTAAAATACCTCGTGTACACATATCCAAAGTCCTTTAAATCCTCATGAATACTAGCAACAGTCGTGACTGACTTCTTAATCGTCTTGGGAATATCCGAGTACGACTGCGCGGGCACAATATTGGTGATCTTTCCTGTGTGGTGATCGAGAACCTCGCAAATGGTCTGGTACGAGCCATCCTCGGAAATAGCATCAAAAGCGTATTCGAGCTTGGCCCCGTTCAAACTGACCTTCATCTCTTCAGCCACAGCTTCATGGCCTTTGCGGTAGTCAATAACCGTATCGCCCTTGCTTCTGTCAATTAACCCCTCCACATGCTCTTGCGCCCGACCGGCGACGCAGATGAGGGGGTGAATGTTGGAACGTTTGGCGAGCTGAACGGCGTATGATCCAACGGCTGAAGAGGCGCCCCAGATGACTAGTGGAATCTTTTGAGAATCAGAAACAGGAAGCCACGGTTCGGGGAGTCCGAGACGCGCATAGAGACCGCACGCAGCGGTCAAGGCAGTCAGAGGCAGTGCAGCGCCCTCTAAATTGGCCCTGTCAGCTTGTGATGAATGTCACGATGTTTCACATGTGTCAAAAAACTCACCTTCAAACGATGTCTTGTCGGGCAGACGAAATGTCGTGTACGCCCAGCTGACACCATACTCGGCATAACTACCTCCCGGCTGCTTCATCTCGTGCATGGCTGCGACGCGATCGCCAGGTCTGAATTCGGAGACGCCCTCACCAACTTCGTGGACGACGCCTGAAATGTCATCGCCCTGGTTGCCAGTGCCTCTGGCGCCCCAATACTCGGGTCGTTTCCTAATAGGCTTCAGTATTTCGCGTCAATTGAGGAAGTAAATCTCTTACCAATCTTTTGGATTGCTGCCCGAAAAGATGATCTTGGTAACAACCTGCCCAGGCCCAGCTTTCGGGATGGGGCTGTCAACGATCTCAGCCTTGGGTCCTCTCGAAACGATTGCTTCCTTCATTGTGTTCGCTGCTCTTACTTGCCCCGACAAAGCTGAAAGCCGCCTCGACGCCGACATGGGGAAACGAGACAACATTTTGACCTAATCAGGGCTTTACAAAGAAAAGGTCAGCAAAGGCTGTGCAGTAGATCTCCATGTTCCTTCGGGGGTTGGAATGCATCACATCTCACGCCCGGAGCTTAAACGATTCGGGTGGCTAAAATCCGAGAAGCGAAAAAAGGCGAAATGCCGAACAGAGGATGCAGCATGTCGGGGAATATCTCGGGCATTGAGTTATGATGCCGAGACGCGAGATGCGTGAACCAACAGCATTCTCATGAAACTGTTCTATCATAGTGGGCAAGCATGGGTGGCTGCTTATGTGCAGAGACCCGCTGAGAAGATTACGCAGATCTGGAGGGTGTTATCACAGTTACATGAGGGTAGAAATAACAACTTGATCTGACTAAACATGCCATTTGACCTGAATGGCTATTGCTAATTAATGCTTTACTGCAGATTGCAAGACCATATCACTTGAAGGGAGGGAGTAACTTGCGCCAAACTGGTGTATTGCTCAAAACGCCGTGATTATCTATCTACCCTGTATGACCACCCAAATCTAAGACATCGACATGAGAGTACCGCCAGTAGTCTCAACTATGCTACCAGAAGCATTCTTATCCTTCATCAGATAAACATACGCCTCAGCCACATCCTCAACGGCGCCGACAGCACCAGTAGTCATTCTAGCCTTCATCTTGCCCGTCACGTGGTCCCAGTATCCCATCTCCTTGACCTTGCCCCAGATCTCGGTGTCTGTGGGACCCATGGCGACGGCGTTTACGCGGATGGGCGCCAGATCGACAGCCAAGCCTCGGGTCATGCCACGGATGCCACCAAGGTACGACTGCATCACCGTCCAGTCCTTGGCCACGTGCTCCTGGGCACCGCCTGTCGCGATGGTGTATGAAGAGGTTGTGCTCTCGTTGAGGTTCTTGCGGAGCTGTTGGGCAATCACCAGGGGTGCAAAGAAGCGAACAGCTCCGGCTTGCTTCAGCGCGTCAAGAGTAAAGTCCTCGAGCTTGCCAACAGCAATCTGATCACCAGCTGTGAAAACAACATGATCAAGCTTTCCACTCTTGGCGACCTCAGAAAAAAGCTTCTCAACTTCAGAGTTGAGGGTGTCAAAAGAAGCCAAGTTGCAGGGGAAGCCCTGGACCTCGGTCTTGGTGGATGTGTTGTTGCTCTTGAGGCGCTCAATGGCGCTGCTGATCTTGGATTGAGAGGATGAAGAGATGAAGACGGATGAGGCGCCGTTTTGGAGGGCAGCCTCAGCGACACCGAAGCCGACGCCTGAGGATCCTCCAATGACGAGGACGCGCTTGCCGGCGAGCTTGGAGACGTATTTGCCAACTGCAGCAGCCATTTTGTGATTTTGTGGTGGTTTTGTGGTGGGGTGATTGTGTGATGGGTTGTTGATGGTGAATTGAGAGACACTTTCAATGGGAGCAGGTCAACTTAAGTATTCAAGATGCAATCATCTACAACAGGGATCAACATTCCAATAATGCATCTGTTAGTTACAGCAACATGTCTACTACCTCGTCTGCTTGTGTATCAATTCCGACCTCTTGATTACGGTGTGCGACGACTGCCCCAACTGAATCTCACCAACTCAGCCCATTTACAGTGGGGGCCACGCCCGCTGCAAGGGGCTCAGGGTTCCATTTTCGGCTCTACGGTTCGCTGCTGCAACACCCGATGATGCCCGGCTGATTCCCCGCATGAGTGCCCGCCACACAAACCAATCGCGATAATCTGCCTCAAGGCCGAGGCCGAATTCTGTTCGGCTCTTTCGCCTTTGTTCTTAAGACGCGAGTTTCAGAGCCCGAATAGGGTGTTTGTGTATGTTGGTTGTCTGTTTGAGGCAGGAGAGGGGTTGAACGTGGCGTATTACCCGTTGGTTGTTGGTTCTAGACTTGGGGTCTGGATCCTTTGCAGGGCCCTTTGCGCGATGCACTGCTCACACTTCGTATTGTCGCTAAAGAGGAAATGCCATATCTCACTGCAGCGATAAGACGTTTCACAATTAGCAATCACATGTCGCTATACAGATGTTTACTGCGAAGATGATGTCCAGGCAGTTTTACACACCTAACCGGTAGTTAATGATCAACCATGTCTTGGCACGCTTGGCGATCTAAAATTTCCGAGCCTACCTATGCATATCTAGTACACACAGCCAAGATAGTAGATCTGTAACTGCATCATGCATAGTAACACTTTTTTACGACTCACCGTCGCCCTTACTTCTGGATCCCGGGTAGTCAGCTGCGTGAGATTGAGAAAATGATCATCGCTCGGCCTCGCTCACAATACCTAAAAGCGAGGCAGAGCAAATTTGTGTATCCCCGAGAGGTCACCGAAAGAATATGACTGTCCGAGGATAAGCATATCCGTGACTTGGAGAGCTTGGCATCATCTTTTGTGTCTTTCAAAGAACTGAGAAGCTCCTTGATCAGATTTTTACAATATTTCTTTTTTTGTTTGGCAAAGAAATCATGCATCCCTCGCAAATTTCAGTGAACAACCTTTCAGGGTCATCGAATGATACCCTTCCATCGACGGAGGCTCAGAAACTTGAAGACCAGCGCCGTGGAGCATCTCTAAACGATTTTCCAGATGGCGGCTTGCGAGCGTGGTCAGTCGTGGCCGGGGCCTGGGCTGCCAATATTTGCAGTTTCGGATGGATCAACTGTTAGTGCACTTCGACTATACGAATACTTTCAAAAGCTGACGTTTATTACACGACCAGGCATCGGAGTCTTCCAGGCTTACTACCAGGAGGAGTATCTAAAAGGCTACTCCCCTAGTGCAATCTCATGGATTGCATCTTTGGAACTGTCTATTCTCTTTGGCGGCGTAAGTTGCAAATATCAAGACTGTCAAGTCCACAGCTAACACGTGATTGAAGGGCTTTGTCGTTGGCCGAATCTACGACAAGTATGGCCCACGGTGGCTAATGGCTTTCGGCACATTCATGCATGTCTTTGGACTCATGATGGCTTCGCTTTCTACCAAGTACTATCAGATCATCCTGTCTCAGGGCATCTGCAGTCCCATTGGAATCTGCTGCCTCTTTACACCAGGTGCCTATTCTATGCCTGCAGTACTTTCAGCACCTTGACTAACCAGTGATAGCTGTTGCTTGTGTAACCACATGGTTTCAAAAGCGAAGAGGCCTTGCGATGGGCCTTGTCAGTGGTGGCTCCAGTCTCGGAGGTGTCTTCCTACCCATCATGTTTAACCGCTTGATCAAGCAGATTGGGTTTCCATGGGCCATGTAAGCACCCTCACAGACTACCAGAAAAAGCTAAACTGACTTGTACAGGCGAGCTTGTGCGTTTCTGATCTTGGGCTTGCTCATCATCGCCAATTTGACTATCGTTTCACGCCTACCACCGTCGCCTGCTCCCCTACCTCTCAAAGGCTTCTTCAAGCCCTTTACGGAGCGTGCTTATCTCTTCACGGTCGCATCTGCATTCATCTACTTTCTTGGTCTTTTCGTACCAATCAACTACATTGCGGCGCAGGCTGCACAACTCGGCATGTCCGAAAACCTGGCGCAGTACCTCATTCCAATTCTCAACGCAGCGAGGTAAGATTTCCAAGACATAATGGAAGGGTGAGACAATGCTGACAGTTTACAGTCTTTTTGGGCGAATTCTGCCTGGAATTGCTGCTGACAAGTTTGGCGCATATAACACCCAAACAATCATGGCATTTTTCTCCGCAATTTTAGTTCTGGCTTTGTGGCTTCCTGCATCAAGCAACGCTGCCATAATTGTTTTCGCCGCTCTTTACGGCTTTGGTTCTGGAGCGTTTGTCACTCTCTGTCCAACGCTCATGGCACAGATTTCGCCCATTCGTGAGATTGGGCTAAGAAATGGCATGCAGTTTGGTGTTCTTGCAATTCCGGCGCTTGTCAGCAATCCTATTGGTGGCGCTTTTATTGCTAGCGATGATGGAGGGTATACTAACATTAAGATTTGGACGGGGGTTATTTTGATGGCGGGTGCATGTATGTATGCTGTTACGAGGATTTTACTTGGAGGTGTGAAGTTGGCCAAGAAGATATAGGCAAGGTTTGTCGAAATTGGCATCAACTGAGGGCGTTGGGATATGTATCTGAAAAGTGCCAATTCTATCCTTGACATGCATTCCTCTATATGTTGCTCTAACCAAAATGCTTCGAAAAATGCCATTCTAGATCTCTTTCCAACTCTGCAAACACCCATATACACATCACGCCCATTCTCCTTGACCCTTCTTAATCTTCTGAATAATCGCCTGAAGCTCCTCCTTCATGTTCTGAATAGCCGTAGCATGCCACTCTGGTACCTCCTCTTCACTCGCAAAACACTCATCAAACGTCTCCATGACCTTTTCCGCCTTACGCAACTCCCTCAGAAGCACAGCTCGCTGCAGCGTGGCCTGATCATCATCATCAAGATCCAGCATCCCCAACTGTATCTTCATCGGCCGCAATTCCGCTCCCTCGGCATGATACCGCGCAGTAACAGCAACACGGTACCAAAAGATGGTCTTGGAAAGAATGGTGCTGTGCAAAAGAGCGATATGCGGGTTCCTCGCACAGGGACACTTGAGCAGGGGGATGAGATTGGTCAGGGCAGCCTTGTTGGCAAACAGGACCGTGTCGATGCTTGGCATCGGCTTGGCGAGGTTCATGCCGTTCCCTGCTGCAGGTGCCTTGCAGATGCCATCTGCGTTGTGGTGATGCAGCGAGCGGAGAACGCCAAGAGCTAGAGCCTCGCAGTCGTGTGCTTGTTTGGGATCGTGGGGCTCGATCGGCGGCGTCGAGGTAGCATTGATTGGTTGCTCTGCAGGTGTTGTGTGCTGTTCGGGAGGGGTGATTGTCTCGCTGAGGGTTTGTTGGCTCGTGAGGGATCCGGGTGTTGTTTTCCATGGTTCGGTCAGGGATATATAGGACGTGTCGTCAAAGTCGAACATCATGTCAATGTCGTGGAATGCCCAGTTGTCGAGTTTTCCTATACCGTTGCCCAGAGTGGATGCTTGGTAACTCGACAACTGCGGGCTAGTTTCTCTCTCTTCCCAGGAGAATTCGGAGCCGTAAGACATGCCCTTCATCCCGTTTGGTACTGGAATTGCTCCAGGCGTCGGCACTTCGCTCGAAGAAGACCGTTGAGCATCAGACTCGGCCTTTCTATGTCGAGATCTCTTGCCATGTCGTCGGGAAGCACTGTAGAAGCACTCCTGTCCATTGTCTATGCACCGTTCGCAAGGATGAGTCTTGCTACACCTAACCTTGGCCGCAGTGCAGGCATCGCAAGCGAGTCTCAGTCGGACAGGTTTCTGTGGACGCGGCACAGGTGGTGTGATGGTAGACGCATGGTCGTCGATAACTCGGAACGGATCAGATAGCATGGTCATGGTGTGGGTAGTTTTCGATGATTCTCTGACCCAACAAAGGCTAGGGAACCCGATAGTTTAGTATACGCCGGAGTAATCCGCAAGTTTAACGGCCAAGAACACCGGGGGCAAGGTCTCGGGACTGCAAATCATCCGCAAATAAAGATCCCTCCTCGAACACCCCAAGCCTCGTTCTCTTCCCGCCGTGGAGGACCGGTAAGCCGGAGGCTGACGTTCTACTGCTCCATGTAGCAGCGGCTCGCCTAGCGGATGCAAGTACCCCCCCTGGTCCCGTTGCAGACCGAAAGAGGAACATGGGCTTATGCCCTCAACCATTCCTGGAATGAGCCACAGTGGAGAAGCCGTTTCGACAGCTCCACGGAGGCCATCTTGCTTACAGCCGTCTCAGGCTTACTGATTGATTCTTCAGACTCGAAATCTGCCTGGGGGGGTATATGCAAGGTATGTTATTCACGCTAGACAGCCTGCTTTGAGTTTTGGTCCAGGGCTGAGCACAGCAGAAAAGCTTGTTTACCTGGCGCAGAGACACTTGACCTGGATTAGAAGCTGGATCGCCGGAAAAGATCGAGGAAACCGGCTTGGCGAGCAGGGAATTCGGTTATTCACCCGCAGATATCCTTGACATGGTGGGAACATGTTGAAAGTCCATAGGGCTACGACGGACCTCGGCAGCTAGAGGATCTGTCAATCCCTGCGAGAGACGAATCGGATGCGATGGCGGTAGAGATTGGCGCTTACATATCTCCGTCCGCGTCTGATACGGATAAACCCGCATGCATGCAGGCTGCAAATGGAAGGTATTAAAAGAACTTTGTCGTATATCATATCTGCTGGTGTTCGGGATGAGTGAGCATGGGGTCGATTGGGGTCCCTTCTCGCCACTGAAGAAGCGAGATACGAGGGTCCTAATCGAGACCTGGGGAGGTTGATAGTAGCAACGTTGACTCCCGCGGGCTGACGCCTTGGCCCGCGTCATCCCGTCGGTGCCGGCACTTGAAGCGCTAGCGGCAGGGTTGAGCCTTGCTGCAAGACATCCTTCTGGATGAGATACACGTGTATTCGCCATTCCTTCTACTAGTTTTATCCCTTAATACGTTAGAAACGATTCCTTCAAACACGCCCCCTGGTATAAACGCACTACCCAGTGTAGCATCCGGCGACAAGGAAGAACTAGAAGCCCCACCAAGGATTGTGCCGCTGCGCCTTGGCGATAGATGAGGCTCCAGTAGTGTCAGCACGGCGGCCGAGCCAGCGCGGAGCTTCCTATGCTGACTCGTGAGTAAGCACTGAGCGAGCACTCGAGGTGGATACGGGGCGAGCAATATATGTAACTCCTCCCCGTTCCCGTCGTACAGGAGGCCAATCCAGTGCCAAGACGCAGTCACATTGTATCTGCATGATTACGGCCCCGGTGTCAGGGTGACATGTCGATGTGCGGCGTGTTACGTTCGGTGACAAAAGGCGCCACGTAGTTGATATGAGGGATCGACGCCGTAGGTCGAATCCTAGGGCTCCGTCCTGTAGATCAGCTCCGTGTATGTCTTGGTCTTGCTTCTTTTTTTACTCCGAGCGTCTCAACGCCACGGGGCTATCAGGGTTGGTATTTGAAGTAATCTCTTGCGCCTCAAAAGACAGAAGTTCGTCTACACTAAGAATAACGCTTGAATATGTAATTTCTTGGTAGCATAACGGTGAAGCCATGTAATTGTTTCTATGTCCATCGAGTCAAGGAGATTGCCCACGGCTGTACGAACGACGACCGAAAAACTGTGGTGCAAAAGTCAATGTTGACATCAGCGGCACCCAAGTTCCTCGAGGAATTCCTTCTTTTGGGAGAATTCTCATCTCATAGCTCACGATATTACACAAACTCTTGTGTTTCCTGCCAAAAGAAGAAGCTCAATTAGAAGCTAGTTTAGAAATCAGCTGCATCGCACAGCGGGTTGTACGACAGCCAAAGTGAGACAAACACCTCAACAACTCGGGGGCCGAAACTTCAATGTCATGTGATATCCTGTGATCGACAAAGTAACCCCTCTTGACTTCATCTCATCCACGTGAAAGGTCATCTTTCCATCGTCACGCTACGAAAAACCGCGTATCCGGATAAAGACTATCAAATCAAGTCGTCCCTGATGCATTTCGCTACTGCGGCCGCGGCTGTGGCTGTCTTGACCATCAGCTCGTCTCTAGTGGCAGCCTCTTCGCAACATGGCGGATCCGATGCCGAGGTGCCTTCTATTCGTTCCTATTTTTATGTCGGCGGGGAATATGTTGAAGATGGAAATGGGGGTCACGTCTTTCGTGACCAGATGTACGTTGAGAAACTATTGCCGGTTGGTGGTGCAACCCAAGACACACCAATTGTCCTGATCCACGGTCAAGCTCAAACTGGCAGTGTGAGTATAATTAGATTACAGCCCCCTTGAAAATGTCATGGTGCTAATGTTGATGCGAGAATTTCTTGAACAAGCCAGATGGCGGTCGTGGCTGGGCTTCTCAGTTCATCAGTCAAGGCTATGAAGTATACATCGTCGATCAAACCTTTCGCGGTCGCTCAGCGTGGATGCCTTCATACGGAGCTAAGCAACCTTTAACTCTCCCAGCTGAGACGATCGAAAAAGCATTCACTGCCACGCACAAGTTCAACATTTGGCCCCAGGCTGTGAACCACACTCAATGGCCCGGCACAGGTCTCCGAGGTGATCCAATATTTGATGCCTTTTATAGCGCAAACGTACAGTTTATCGGCAACACTACGTATCAACAAGCTGCTGTTCAGGCTGCCGGTGCGGTTCTGCTAGACAAGATCGGCCGGCCTGTCATACTCTTGGGACATAGTCAAGGGAGCTTCATGCCTATTCTCATCGCTGACGCCCGACCTGCACTAGCCAAAGCCCTTATCCTACTTGAAGCAGGTGGACCGCCGTTCATCGATGAAATCTTTGTTTTTGGGGGCGAGAATCCTCGGCAATGGGGTTTGACGGACATTCCTCTCACGTACGAGCCTGCCGTCACCGACCCTACTGTCGATATTGTCAAGACACGCGTTGTTACAAAGGGAGAAGGCTATAGCGACTGTACACTGCAAGCTGCTGACCCCCAACCCCGTCAATTGGTAAATCTTCTGGACAAACCAATTCTCATGGTCACGGGAGAAGCTTCCTATCACATGCCCTACGATTATTGTACAGCCAATTACCTCAAGCAGGCTGGTTGCTCCAAGACTGAGCATGTAGAGCTCGGAGATGTTGGGATTCATGGGAATGGGCACATGATGTTTATGGAGAAGAATAGTGATGAGATCCAGGCTTTCATTGAACGGTGGATTCAGTCGAGACTCAGCCTATACACTATGGATCTTCCAAAGACGAGTTAGTTATCCATGAGCGGATAGAAACTGGGATCAAGTTAGTCAAGTCTATCTATAGGGATAGTGTAGTCAGTCCTTGTCTAAGAGAGAAGTGGTCATGATCTATCCCCTGGGTATACTATGAGGTTAAATTATTCTTCAATGGAGAAGTGCTCAAAGCATTAGGCCCTGATAAGCGTGCTCACACCAGCAACATTATCAAATCCTCTTCTTGTTATCATCAAATGCTATTGCTGGCTCTGATGTCTGCCTGTCGTGGCCGTTCATTGTTTTCGTCCCCGTTATTACTAGGTGTTATCAATGACGCCTACAAGGAGTTAATGACAAGTATCGGCATATAGACCTAATCAAAGAATGCTATATGACTTGAACCTTGTCTCGATATTTCCCCGTGAGGCAAAGGGTCACCTGCACAGATGCATAAACTTAAACACCTCAACGCTTTTTACACCACCGTCATATGACTCATGAGGTTAAATATTAATGCCAACACAGTCTTTTCCATTCCCAAGACAGAAACGTACCATCAACACCAACTCACCGTCCTCTATATCCAGATAAGTTCAGGTCAGCTTCTCTCCAAGATATCACCAACATGTCCACTTTCGACAAGCTACCAGCCGAGCTCATGGTTCAGCTTCTCCGGACTCTAAACTCCCCTCTTGATCTTCGATCATTCCTCTCGGCCTGCCCAGGAGCCTTTCAGTATTTCAATGTTCACCGCCGTCATGTACTCCAACCACACCTGGATTTGGTGCTGGAGGGGCTTGAAGATGAATATAGGATATTTATAGCACCGTCAATGACGCGACTTCGGTCTATTCAGTATCTTCTTCCCTACCTAGACTCTGATGAGGTCCATGCCAAAGTTGACCGGATCAAACGGCTCCCACTGCTAAAGCCGGCAGAGTGGCAGGGAAAACTTCATATCTTCTGCGACCTCTTCTGTTTAATATCTGAGACGAATGATTATATCGCACGGTACTTATCGGAGACAAGTCGCGATCCTATACCACGAACCTCTTCAACGTTGTCGAAGGACGAAAGGTTTACACTCAAGAACACCTTCTTACAGTTTGAGTCACATCGTCATGGTTTATTCTACAATCGGTCATCACTATCTAGACTCATACTCTTTCACGACAATCCCTGGGACGTTATTGAAATGCGATCGCTGTTCAGCTTTATCTCTTCAGAGTACCATCGGCTTGTTCAACGAGTTGATTGGCACTTACGAGCGGCAATGATACGCAATGGCAAGCCTCCTACTGGTGAGACTCTGCTGTTGGATTTGGATCTGAACTCCAACCGTGTTTGCCAGTTCCGCCAAAGGACTATCCACGAGGAATTAAGATACGTGGCATACCTTTGTTTACAAGAAGGGTATGCACTTCTGATTCGCTTGGAAAAGCTTGATATCAAGCAACTAAGGCACTATATCCTCACCACATTTCTATGGGTATTACTCCATGAACCTCGCGATGAAATGCTGGGATTCTCCCTTGAGAGCCTTTACAAGTCAGGGCCAAAGCTTAGAGAATATCGTGATCCGATAGAGGACTGGATGGACGACCGAATGGAATGGCGATTCTAGGGTTTCTTACAGGTAGGTAATGAGAAATGACAGTCTTGGTTATTGTCTTACTGTGTTTGTGATCACTAAGACTTTGGTGGTAAGGCCAGGACTGGCCATGAGCTGTCTCTTTCAAAAACAGACTCAAACTCCCACTCGCCGGCCCCCACCACTTCCGTTCTCTCCCCGTCTTTCCCTGGAATTACCACCTCGGCAGTAGTATTAGGGGGTACTATGACCATAATCTTGATAGTCTCGCCCTTAGACGGCTCGTCAACGGGAAACGTCTCCCATGAGCAGGAAATCTTGCCGTGGGGAGTAATATGAGAAGCCGAGGCACTTGTAAACTTTGCCCCAATCGTGGGAGCAATTCGGCATCGCTTCCATCCTGGCTCGATCCGCTGTAGTCCAGAAAGTCTCTCGTATAAAAACTTGGCGATGGCACCGAACGCATAGTGATTGAACGACGTCATCTCGCCCGGGTTGATGGAACCATCTGGTAGCATGCTATCCCACCTCTCCCACATTGTAGTCGCTCCCATAGTCACGGGGTAAAGCCACGAGGGGCATCCTTTCTCGAGCAACGCTGCATAAGCAACTTGAAAATGCCCCGTGGAAGCAAGAGCTTCGCAGAGATACGGCGTTCCAGCAAAGCCTGTTCCGATTCTAAAGTTGTTCTTTCGCACTAGCCACGAAAGTCGATCCGCCGCGTGGTTCTTTTGTGCAGGAGATAAGATGTTGAGGCAAATTGCTAAAGCGTATGCCGCTTGGGAGTCAGAGACTAGACGTCCGTTGCGTGTGACGTATTCATCTTGGAATGCACTCCGAGAAGCTTCAGACTCGGCCTGGAACTTGACACTGTCGTCTTTGTGGCCGAGGATGGCGGATATCTTGATCATCAGATCTAGGCTTTGGATGAGAAACATGTTGGCCACCATTTTGGCGTCTGTAGCTCCCTTCCATGGAGCATCAGGAGGCGCTGCTGGGTCAAGCCAGTCCTTGGAAACGTCAGTAAGAACGGTCAAAATGTGAAATGTTGGACTTACTCCTAGTTGAAACGGCTTCGGATCCCACAAGTGGTCCTTTCGTGGAAGAACCTTCATCCAAGTCATCATGCTATTGTACTGCTGCGAGAGAATACTCTTATCTCCTGTTTCTTGATAAAGAGCCCAAGGCGCAAGAATCGTGACATCATGCCAAATTGCACAAGGCACTCTCCTACACCAGATAGGATCTGGGATAGTTGAGTTGGGGCTGACCATTGGCGGTACTCCTCCGAGCACAGATTGATCATGCTCAAGATCAATCAGCCAATTCTTCAACATGCCGAAACAATCGTAGAGGAGAGTTGCAGTTGGAGCGAAGAGTGCGAGGTCACCAGACCACCCGAGTCTTTCATCGCGTTGAGGACAATCAGTGGGAACAGAGAGAAAGTTTCCTCTCATTCCCCAGACGACGTTCTTGTACAATTGATTGAGCAAGGGCTCAGAACACTCGAATTCACCCACGGGCTTCATATCAGTATGGCAGACGACAGCCTCGACTGATTCTAGGCTCAAATCGCCAACCCATCCATCAATCTCGGCGTATCGGAACCCGTGAAATGTGAATCGAGGCTCGTAAGACTCACCACTCTCATTGCCTTTCAGGGTGTACTCGTCTGTCGCTTTGCAAATGCGGAGCGGCCGTGTTCCGAGTTCGCCATTCTCCAGGACTTCGGCGTGGCGGAGTGTAATCTTTTGTCCCCAAGGGCCTTTCATGTTTCGAAGTCGAAGATATCCGACCAGGTTTTGGCCAAAGTCGAGGATGGTCTTTCCGGATGGTGTGGTGATCTTCTCCAACGGTTTGATCACTTCAACCCGGCGGACAGGTTCACCGTAGCCAGCTGTGAGCTCGATCTGTGGAGGTAGGTCCTCCATAACCAGTACAGGTTCCCATTTGGAGGCTGTCTTGTCCATCGAAGGAGTGGACCAAGATGCGATTTCATCTCGAGCGTCGTACTTTTCGCCATCGTAAATCTCGGCCAGCTTGATGGGGCCCTTGATCACAACCCAAGAACCATCAGAGACAATAATTTCAGAATGGCCGTTGGTGTAGAAAATCTCAAGTTGTGCCAAAAGAGCAGTGTGAGGGCCCCAGATGTTTCGATGGCCTCCCTCAAAGCCGATCCGACCAGAGAACCAACCCTCAGCAAGACGAACCCCAATACAGTTGGTGCCCTCGACAAGGGACGAAGTGAGATCGTATGTCTGGTACTGCAGTCTATTGTCGTAGGCAGTCCATCCGGGAGCGAGGAAGTAGTCGCCGACGCGTTGTCCGTTCACCTCAGCCTCGTAAACGCCCTGAGATGTGATGTAGAGCCTGGCCTTCTCAATTTCGTCTGAAAGCTGGAACTCCTTTCGATAAAGCTGTTCTGAATCTGGTTCAGAAGTTCCAGGACCCCAAGGAGCAGCAATGCGCTGACATTGCCAATCACTGCGCTCGAGGAGGCCAGTTTCGAGAAGTGCAGGCTCGCTCCAAGGAGTAACGTTATCCTTGTCATCACAGAGCCTTACTCGGATGAATATCTTCTGCCGCGAGCGGAGAGTGTGGCTGAACGGCCATGGAACGAGACTTGAGAGACTCGACGCTCGTTTCACAGCCAAGACAAGATGTTGCTGTGCGTTGGCATTGCCGTCGCCGACCTCGATCTCATAGCTGGCTTGCTTGAATGAGCCTGCTGGGTCATCGATCTTCCACGAGATCCTAGGCGTAGAGCTTTGGACACCCAATGTGTTTGGGGCATGGTAGTGCTCAAACTGAACGTCAATGACGGACGCCATCTTTGTGATGTGGTCTGGAACGAGACAGCAGTGTCAAGAACCTGTCGTTGCGAGCCACCCTTCATCAAAGCTCGCGCATTTAATCCCTCGCAGGCGCTCTCCGCGGAATCCACCATATGACTAGGTTCGGGAGCAATTAACGCGAGCTGACTCTTTTTTTCGGCCGACGTTGGCGATCCCGTGTCGAAGATAACCCCTCATGCACACACGCATGGATTGCACGGAGAAACACCGAACCAACAATGCAAATCAGCCAATATTAATGGTCAATCAGCAGTCGATTAGCTGATTAATCGAAAGAACTGTCCTATCGGAGTAATTGCCCGCCTAGAAACAAGTCTTGGCTACGCTAAATATTCCGTCTTTTCCAAGGCGATCCTCCAGACTCCGCATGGCAGGGAACGTTGACGATGTGCATTAGCGGCGGAAAACCGTCGGGAAACCTGTCGGGAAACTGGACCAGGGGCGTTAGCCCTGTGGAGAAGCCATGACAGCCTCAGCATGGTGCGAGACAGGTGAGATAGGCTGTTTGGGTGTAAAAGATCCTTGATGGTGTGTTTTTGAGCCCTATAAAAGAAGAAGTATGTTTGGGCTGTCTGTCGGTAGGTCACCTCACACCACGTTATTCCTCTCTTTCACAATGGCCAACGAGGCGTCCATGTTCCTAGCTGACGATGTCATTACATCGTACAGCAAGTCAACCGGTCACGACCTTCCCGTCCAGGATCTTCCCCTCCCTCCAGACTTCAAATGGGGCACCGCTACAGCCGCTTACCAGGTTGAGGGAGCGGTCACGCAGGATGGCAAGGGTCCGTCCATCTGGGATACGTACACGCATCTCATCCCGTCACGTACAAACAACCAGAACGGAGATGTAGCGTGTGATCACTACAATCGCGTCCAAGAGGATGTTGATTTGATGAAGTCGTTTGACGTTGACGTGTATCGCTTCTCCATCTCTTGGTCCCGGTTGATCCCACTCGGTGGTCGTGACGATCCCATCAATGAAAAGGGAATCGCCTTTTACAACGACCTCATCGATAAGCTCCTTGCAAAAGGAATTGAGCCCGTTGCGACCTTGTATCATTGGGATACTCCACAAGGTATCTACGATCGATACGGCGCATTTTTGAACACGGAAGAGTTTAAAGCCGATTACATCCGTTACGCGAGACTCTGTTTCTCGCGGTTTGGCGATCGAGTCAAGAAATGGGTCACCTTTAATGAACCTTACATTACATCCATCTTTGCTCATCACAATGGTGTACTCGCCCCAGGACGATGTGCTGCTGCTGGCAACGACACAAAAACGGAGCCATGGCGCGTGGGACATACTCTTATCCTGTCTCACGCTGAAGTCGTGCAGATTTACAGCAAGGAGTTTGCTTCTCAGAAGGGAGACATCTCTATTGTTCTGAACGGGCATTTTTATGAGCCCTACTCGGATAACAAGGCAGATATCGACGCTGCACAAAGACGGCTAGAGTTCTACATCGGCTGGTTCGGCGATCCTATTTTCCTCGGCCAGGATTATCCCGCCTCCATGAGAAAATATCTCGGCTCGAGACTACCCGAGTTCACACCTGAGGAATGCCAGCTACTACAAGACACGAGTCGCATCAACGCATTCTACGGCATGAACCATTACTCAACAAAGTACGCCCGGGCTCTCCCAGATCCTCCAGCTGAGGACGACTGGACCGGCAACATCGAAGAAGGCTCTGTCAACCATGCGGGTGTTGAGATTGGTCCTGTTTCAGGCACAAATTGGCTTCGCGTCGCGCCAGAAGGATTCCGCAAACTACTGAACTGGGTGTGGAACCGGTACCAACTCCCCGTCATCATTACAGAAAATGGCTGCCCTTGCCCTGGTGAAGATGACGTCCAGGTGGCCGTGGACGACAAGTTCCGCACGAGATACTTTGGCTTGTATCTCGATGCCATCTCTCGAGCCATCTACGAGGATGGTGTGCCGGTGCAAGGATATTACGTCTGGACTTTGATGGATAACTTTGGTACGTTTTCTGCATGCTATCTCTAAAGCATCACTAACATTGACAATTTGAAGAGTGGTCAGCTGGCTTTGGGCCACGGTTCGGAATTACTCACGTTGACTTTTCGACGTTGAAGCGCACGCCCAAAGACTCGTCGCGCTACCTCCGCGAAACATTTCGCAAACGTCGATCTCAGAAGACCAACGGAAAGATTTGAAGCTCATGTCAGGGAAATTTTGGGAGTCGTTTAGTGTTTGCAGATAGACAGGTGGTAACTTAGAGATCTGGCTCCGGTAGAATTACTCCGGCCTGGTATAACAATCTTTGATAGTAGCTATTAGGGGGACACAAGAGGTTGAGATCCAGTGATATTCTAGTCATATGCCCGATTTCTACCATAATGGACCTTGATAAAGTCATTAGGTCCCTAAGCTCGCTAGTTTTTAAGGTCAGCAGTGCGTGACACGTACCGAACGCCAAGTCTCGCGATCAGTACGAGTACGCGGGTTCAGCTGGAGCTTACCAGGTCATTCCTGGACATCTCGTACAAGTACCTTTTACCGTTGACAGGACCACTCCACTTTGGATTTCACTCCACTCTTTAACCCAAGATCCAAGCAGTGGTGCAACCATCATCCCAGGTTGGTCAACTGCTGGGGTCACGTTGAGGCCACATCCTAACCGAGGCAATCCGCACTCCATTGACAGCGGGGATGAAGTTTGAAGGAGCAAACGGTCGGAGAACCCTTCGAGAGGCATCATCCATCATCTTCACTTCTTTCAGATCACTGCAAACAATATTTTCTCATAACTTCGCTACATGCTCATTAATCTGTGGTATTACTCCGTGACATTATTCCGTGATATTATTCCGTCCTCGCGATCCCGCCATCAACTGCCGGGCCAACGGCTGGACCACCATGTTTTACTCATTACCAGATAGTTGAAACCTCGGGACAAGCAACAGCGAAGCTATTCATCTTTATCCAATCAATTCATGACAATAGACGAGTTGCTCTCTCCTAATACCCTGCAAAGCTTGCCCCACGCCGTCAAGCCAGCCTACCCCTAGTTCTCCGCCTTTTCCCGCAAACCATTTGATGCGGGGAGTGGGTGAACCTGGGGATAGACTCGGGCTCGAGCTAACCTCCAGACCCGGCATGGCTTGACTTCCGACCGGATCACCACCTCATTCGATGACCATCCCGGAATCATGGTGGTCCTCCACTTTGTGCTTGGCAGATACATCCAAGTCACCTCCGCATTCAGCTAGACACTTCGTCTCTCGCTTTATTGTCGACCGAGTTGTTAACTATTAAAACCATGGAGGAATCGTTCCTTTCCCCAAATCCCCGGATTTTGCATCAACTTTCCCCGCATTCGCATATTTCACCATGGCGCACCCCAAGGAGACAGAGAAGGTGGAGCACGCAGAGGCTCCGATCGAGATGGGTCTCAAGGAGTCTGAAGCCGCTGTAGATGCTGCCAGCAAAGGTCAGGCAGCATCTGGTTATGAACATCTCACGCCATGGCAAACTGTCAAGACGTTCAAGGTTGCCACGGCTGTGTGTTTCCTTGCTGCACTCAGTGCCGCAACTGATGGCTTCCAAGTCGGGTAAGACATCACTCACCTCTGGTAAGCAAAAACTAACAGTGTCTAGTATGAACGCTAGCATTGTCGCCAACAAGGGTTTCGTCCACGAGTTTGCCACCAAGCACGACGCTGAAGGAAACCCCTTCCTCGAATCGCCCATCCTCAGCGCCTGGAGCTCCATCATGTCCGTCGGTCAGGTCATCGGAATGACGTCCCTGGCCTTCGTCTCGAGTCGATTTGGCAGGAAAGTTGCCATGTATACGTACTGGTTCATCTTGGCCATGAGCGTCATGACTGAATCCCTCGCACGAACTTGGCCAGTATGGTTGGTTGGCAAGCTGCTTGCTGGCATCGGCGTTGGTTGCCTTCAGTCGACTCTGCCAATCTATATCTCCGAGGTTGCACCAGTACGGATCCGCGGTGGACTCCTCATGTGCTATAGCTTCTGGTGGACTGTCGGCACCTTCTTTGCTCATGTTGCACTCAACGTCCTAAACCAAACACACGAGATGGACTGGCTAGTCCCGATCTATACCCAATGGGCGCAAATCGGTCTCATGCTTCTCATCTATGTGTTCCTGCCTGAGTCGCCCGCTTGGTGTGTTGGAAGAAAGAATTACGAGCGAGCACGCAAGGCGATGCAGCAACTGCACGGTAGAGTGCCTGATTACAACATCGATCAGCAACTCCAGGTTCTGATTCTCGCCGCTGAACACGAAGAGGCTGTTGCTGCTGAGCAGAAGCGTCAGAGTTGGGTGTCCATCTTCCGAGGCACCGACGGCAGACGCACTGTGACAGCACTCTGGGCCAACCTCTCGCAGCAGTTCCTCGGTCTTACTCTCTTCTCTAGCTTTGGCACTTACTTTTTCCAACAGGCAGGTGTTTCCAAACCGTTCACTGTCAAGTGTATCACCTCTGGCATCAACATCGCTACCATCATCATTATCATTCTCGTTGCTGATCGAGTTGGCCGAAGATGGATCGCTTGCACTTCCACCACTGTGGAGATGCTCGCTTGTGCGGTCATCGGAGTCCTTGGTCTCATTAAGAAGACAAAGGCAATGGACTACATTTTTGTGCTATTCGCCTGCTTCTGGAGTGAGTTTGTTTCATCCCTTTGACTCTCCATGGCTAACCACAGTGTCAGACATTGGTATGACGGCCAACGGAGCTGCAGGTTGGGGCTACATCGGCGAAATCTCCTCTCAGCGACTTCGACCCTATACCGCCGGCTTCGGTGCCGCCATCACTTGCGTTGTCGGAATTGTCATGAACGTCCTCGTTCCCTACATGGTCAACCAACACAAGTGGAACTGGGGTTTCAAGACGGGTTGGTTCTACGCCGGCGTCGGTCTGCCTTTCGTGATCGGAATGTGGCTTCTGATCCCCGAGACCAAAGGGTAAGTAAAATTTTGATCATCAAAGTGAATTTGGCTAATTGAATATTTCAGTCGTTCCGCTGCTGAGCTGGATGAGCTGTTTGAGAGGAAGATCAAGGCTTGGAGGTTCCACAAGACCGAGACAGCCACCCAGCGCCTTGTCGAGGTGCAGAACAAGTATTAAGAACATGGAACATGCTTTATGTAAGCTCGAAGGGGTTAACACGTAAATGCCATGAATTATATAGTGGACAGTTCATATTCTCCCCTGCATAGCTCACAGGCGACGTCTTGGTTCCTTCATACCGCTTGGCAGTACATAACTCTCTATCCCTCAAACATAGTATTTTGACCTTGTTACGATACAAAAGTGGTATCAAACTTCCAAAAACTGAAATATCTTCCCAACCTCTTCTTGGTCTATTTCAACAATCCTTTTCGTCCAGCCATACATCCATCCACCATCAAAGTCGATGACCCACGCATCATCAGTATCATTATGGATCAAGACATTTGAAGGCACCGCATGTCCCCATGCAACTTCGATTTCATGCAACCGTTCGACAGTTTCTCGCACTTGTGTTGCCCACTTCTTCCTTCTGCTCACGGCAAACGAGGAAGCCTTGACATCTCTCAGACTGACAAGAGAGAGAACGTCGGGTGGTGGAATGTACTGACTTAAGAACCCTATTATCTTGTCATGGACTGGACTCTTGATGAAACCGAGGATTTTCGGTACTCGGATAGTGTCGGCATACTTGGAGGCCCGGATCTTCAAAAGAGTTTCCAGCTCCTTTTGGAGAGACTCGGTTGGCAGATGAATCGCGGTTTTGGCGCACATTTCTTGATCTTCCACAAGAGCACGAGAGACGCGTCCGTCGCTGATGATTTCATCCACCACAAATATGTCTTTGGTCGAGAATGTGGGCAGGTCTGCACCCTGGATAAGCTCAAGGTTAGGTGGCAGTGCTCCCGTCAACGAGACATCGGGGCTTTGGGCGCTGGTTTCCAGAATCCACTCTCCATCTTTGCATCGCGTGTGAAGGAGAAAGGTGAATTCTTCTGGGAAAATGAGAGAATGCAGGGACGGTGGGGGAGTAGGCTTATCCTTCGGTGGGATAAGCTGGTCAAAGATTGACCTTCCAACTTCAACGATGGTGTCCAAGATCTTATCCGTCATGGCGTCTTCCTCTCTTTGGCTATTACAAACCGCGTCTTCGTACTCCTTGATTAGAGAATCTTGTATCAAGTCCCCAGCTGGGGATGGATCAATGTGCACAACCATTCGTGCCTTGTTCCAGCGAATCCACAGACACAAGCCATCTCGGTTGCCAGATTCAATGCGTTCCAAATAGTGAATGCTCATAGTGTAAAAATAAGAAAATGAGAGAAGGTGAAAAAGAAAAGAGACTGAAGAGGTTGAGTCGTGACGTTAAAAAGGAGAGGGTCATCGCAGGCAGCAACGGGGCGAGCAGCCAATAGAGACGCAAGAATGTCTTGCAACCATGGTTACGGGTTTTCTTAGCCAGCTCCCCTGCCCAGATGCAACAAGACGCGCCGGAGCCAATTCAAGTCTCAAATCTCACGTCAGACTTAGCAAGATATTTAAATGTGTGGCCCGAAGCGGTAAGCTAGGATCAGCTGCGTGTGATTAATACCACACGTTTAAACGCAAGCATTTGCCTAGGGCAGTAGCTAAATACCTAGCGGGATCACAAAAGCTAAAAGTGTCCTGCAATGGGCTTGGGAACGTACAGCTTCTCCAGATATTCCACTTCCTCTACACTCAGCTCCTTGCCACGCAGCTCGACAGCCTCCTCAACTTTGGAGATGGAGTTTAGACCGACGACAGGAATCGCATCCTTGCTCCGGAGCCAAAGCAGAGCCACCTGGGCCATCTTCCAACCTTTCTTGCCGGCTACCTCTTCCACCCTCTTGACAATCTGCTCATCAGCTGGAGTGACTGCCGAGCCAAACGGAGACGGAATCTTGGAGCGCTCCGAGTCCTGGACACCAAACGGACGAGCCAGCAACCCGCCGAACAGAGGCGACCACGGGATGATTCCCACACCAGTTTCCTTGCAGAACCTGTTCATTTCTCGCTCTTCCTCACGGTAGCACAGATTATAGTAGTTCTGCATCGCCACGAACTTGGTCCAACCGTTGCGCTCAGCTACATGCTGCAGGTTTGCAAACTGCGTAGCCCACATCGAACTTGCGCCAAGGTAGCGGACCTTTCCGCTCTGCACGAGGTCGTGGAGCGCCTTCATTGTCTCCTCAGGAGGAGTGGATTCGTCGTAGCGGTGAATTTGAAGGACATCGATATAGGTGGTTCCCAATCGAGCGATCGATGCTTCGACGGCGTTGAAGATAGCCGCGCGAGAGAGGCCTGAGATGTTAGTATAGAGACCTAAAGTCCAAGATAAAGGTCTACTCGCCTCCCTGATTGACGTAGTCTTTGCTCTGGGCCATGTACTGTCCATGAGCAGGACCCACGACCTCCAGATCCTCGCCGACAAAAACGGAGCACTTCGTCATGAGGACAAGCTTATGGCGGGGAATGTTGAACTTCTTGATTGCTTTTCCGAGAATCTCCTCAGAGATGCCGTTGGAATACATGTTGGCCGTGTCCCAGGTGTTGATGCCCCGGTCATAGGCAGCCTTGAGGATACCGAGGGCTTCCTCCTCCTCAATCAACCAGGGATGCCACTTCTTGGAACCAAAGGACATGCATCCGAGAATTGGAACCGAGACGCGCAGTCCAGATGCTCCCAGTTGGACGTAGTCTACCTTGGTACCATCCAAGCTGTTCTTGAGTGAGCTTGGAAGATCTTGGGAGGCCATGGCGTTGAAAAGAGGATTGAAATCGGGGAATTGAACGGCTTGGGTTTAGATGCTGGGGTAGCTGCTTGAGGTTGTGATACTGAGGATGCTGATGGTAGTATAACCTGATTATGAGCATCTGGAGGTCTTTATACTCCTACTTCGCTGGGCAGTTTATTGACCTTCGTACACCAAGCACAATGCATTTATAATCTCATGACGGCTTTAGGAGAGTTAATCAGTAAAATCCGGGCTCTCGTCTACAAAACCAACTTTGCAAATACGTCTCATGCCTTGGATACAATTACGATGAACAGCTCGTTAACACCCTGGCCAATCAACGTTGACTCCGCGGCCATTTTATGCATCCCCAGTTAACGCTAGTCGCTAGTTACCGAGCAGGCCAATCAGGGTTGAGTTGTGGGTGCCCGGAAGGACGGCATTATCTCCGAGTTTCGACCACACGGCTATGATGGATTGCCCACCGCTGGCGTGAAATCCTACAGCCAATTTTCCATCAACTGACAACCGATGATATGGCTTCAACTGGAAAAGAATGCAGTGGCGGGCCGTCAAAGCACAGGCGGAGCAACGGCGGGTGCATCACCTGTAGGTAAGCAGCCAGTCAAGACACACCTCAGGTTAACTCCGGAGCATCTAACCTCTCTAGGATCCGGCGTGTCAAGTGCGATGAGAAGAAGCCATCTTGCAACCGTTGTACCTCCACTGGTCGGAAATGTGACGGCTATTCCGTACCCAAGCCCAAGTTGGAGGCAGTCTCGGTAGTTGTCATGGGCTCAGGGTCATGCTCAACCCCTGGTGCATGCCCTGCCAGATCAAGGCAGTCGTTCCAGATGTTTAGCGAGCTGTATGCTCCGATGCTTTCCAGCTACGGCACAGACGGCTTCTGGACCATGGTCGTGTTACAGGCCAGCTACGTTGATGAAAGCATCAAGCACCTAGTGATTGCAGCATCAAACTTGAGCTCGAGCAACAACGTCCCATTCCTTGCCCACTACAGCAGAGCACTACAGATATTGAGTCACTCTCAGAACGTCGATGTCATCATCGTACTGATCGCCTGTGTCTTGCTCACTGTCTGCGACGAGCTTCAAAACCGCAGCGACAGTGCGCGTCGCCACATCTCAGCAGGCGAAAGAATTTTGGCAGAGCAAGATGGATTGTCTTTGGGTCCTTGGAGAGACAGCTTCGTATTGAAAGAAATCATGTCGACCTTTTCGCGCCTTTGCTCTCCAAGGCCTATGATATCTCGGGTTGCCTATCCACCAGCTTAACGCTCAGCTGGCTTGGAACATTTGGAGGAAAATAGGGTAGAGCTAAGGAAGAGAACTAAATACCAACTTACTCGGGTAAAGGGGGATCCAGGACAGCGTGATACATAAGTTGCTTGATACTACTAAGTTGAGGTCCTCACTTGATGATAAAAATCAGTATAGTATCCTATGATTACTTGAGCAACAGCCTCAGATGTTTGACAACATGAAATACAGCCAGGGGTGGTAAAAGCTCTCATCATCCACCGTATCAATAACCTCAGGTAGATAAGTGGTATGCCATTCCTCCTGAAGGGCAGAAGTGAATACCTCATCCACGACACCTACTCGCCTTGCCTTGCAATACTCCCAATATAAAGGATACCATCCTGATTGGCCCCAATCAAGAATGCCCACGACTTTTGGGTTAGGGCCACGCGATATGAGTATATTGGGAGGACACAGGTCGTTATGGGTAAAAGCAATCGGCACGCCGTCACCAATGTCGATTCCGCATGTGTCATGGAACTTTTGCACAGCATCTGCCCCGAGGAAGGGCCCTACGCGATCTGGCTGGCTAGTGACGAAGATGTCGTTTAGCGGGCGCTGCCCTATGCTCCCTATCTGTGTTAGGATAAATGGGAGGTGAGAAGGCAATCGCATGATAACTTACCAATATATCTGTCTGATACCTGGGTTAAGGCCCTCTAGGAATTCACCATAGATCTTAGCTCCTTGCAGACAGCCTGCCGCTCGCTTTTACTCATGGTACCAAATCTTGCCTGTAGAGTATCACCTTCGATAAGACCCATGTATATAAACTTTTGTCCGCCATCTTCAGCCCAGCCGAAGACCTCGGGGATTGGGACATGGTCTTTTAGTTTCTCACGCATCGACACCTGAGTCTCAACTTCGGCGATAGTCACGTCGGCCCCATACTTGACGGCTAGTCCCAGGGATGGCACAAGGACGGGCGGCGGACGGTTCACGGATGCGGCACGGTAGTGGCAGGATGCCTCATTTAGAGCTCTGATCTCTGCCGGCGAAGGTAGCGCGGGCGCTCTGCACTCCTGGAAGAAACTGCTCTGGGGAAAGACATTGAATGTTGGTGTTGGTGCGAAACTATCATTTGTCGCCATCAAGGCTGAAACGTGGCCAGTGTTTCCGGGCGTTAGATTTGATGCGGAGTTGAGATTCCTTAGGTGATCCCAGGCGGTAAGCAGACCAATCCCAGTTAGTTGGATCGGTTGAATCGTTGAGCCGATCTATCATGTGCTCTAATTAACCCCCTGTAGACGCGTACAATATTCGGAAATAAACTTGCGAGCGAAACGTCTGCCTGCTTCTTCAACGCAAGCCTGACGCATGCTTTATCCCTAAGCGAGCTTATCTTGCGATGTTAAACGCAATAGGCTCTTGTCAGATCACGCCACACTTGCGCGGTTTCCGTCATGATCTGATGATTTATAAGAATTTTGCACAAACGTTGTGCTCGATCCTTTTGTCAGCTAGGTCCTGTTCCAGTTTTGGGATGCTTACAGGAGACCTGATAGGTTCGTTCGGTCAAGTCTCTGATAGGCTAATCTACGAATTGACCAGAGACCCACGGTTTGCCCTCACGTCATGAGAACTGATGAATATAAAAGGAAGGGCTTGGTATGCTCAATAATTGCCTTTCGTTTTGCAATCAGCAATCTTATTACACAGACCCAAACACCAAAAGTTTCCAAAATGAAGGTCTTTATCGTCTTTGCTCATCCTGAGCCACAGTCCCTCACTGGCTCCCTCCTCAAAGTCGCAGTCGAGGAACTAGAGGCCCAAGGACACGAAGTCAAGGTCTCGGACCTATACGCCATGAAATGGAAGGCTCAAGTTGACCGCGATGACTTTCCCCAACAACCCGCCGATGAACGTCTCAGGGTGACAAAGGCATCAGCCGTTGCAACCTACGGAGGCACACTCACCGACGACGTGAAGCAAGAGCAAGAAAAGCTGAAGTGGGCTGATTTCATCATCTTTCAATATCCTTTGTGGTGGTACAGCATGCCTGCCATCCTGAAAGGTTGGGTTGAGAGGGTCCTTTCCCTTGGATTCGGATATGGTGTTGGGGAGCACAGCGACAAGCATTGGGGCGATCGATACGGAGAGGGAGTCTTGCTTGGGAAACGCGGCATGGTAGTCCTGATAGTCGGAGGCATGAAAGAACACTACTCTGCCCGAGGAATTGGTGGACCACTCGAGGATCTTCTGTACCCTGTAACCCATGGAACCCTCTACTACACCGGCGTCGAGGTTCTGCCGTCGTTTGCCATGTACAAAACAGATCGAGCAAGCGATGAACAGTTTCAAGAGGCAGCTGAGGAGCTCCGGCAGAGGATGCGAACCTTGTCCACCACAAAGCCTATTGCTTATCGGCGACAGAATGGTGGGGACTACGAAATACCGGCTTTGACCCTCAAGCCCGGGCTTGAGGACCCCAATGCTTCAGGTTTCTCGTTACATAGTCGCAACGTCTAGGATGTAATGGGCCCTTGAAGTGTCCCAGCAAACTAGGGTCAGGTCGAGTTACTTTGATGCTAGACGTCGTGAATTGAGGGGTTACCATCGCAACTTAAATATATATAGAACTTTACTATAATACTATTGAACAAGTCACCAATGCATAGCGAGGTGGCAATGGAATAGCTACTACACATGGGCACGATATGCATAGAAGTTTTCAAACATGCGAGCCTTCTGACCAAGGGTGAACTCTCGGTAGCAAGCATCTCCCGTATAGTCCATGTAGTTGAACATTGGATCGTTACCGGGCTGGTCAGGACAAGTATCTCTTGGCTCCGTACACCCGACTTCTGGGCTGCCAGCTTCAGCCTGAGCAGGCGTGTCATCGATGGAGTCGCCGAAATCGCATCCGCCGTAAAAGGTGTGGTACAAACCAAACCAGTGGCCGACCTCGTGCGTCGTCGTCTTGCCCAGGTTGGCGTCTTTTCTCTTGCCGCCAGGTACAGTCTGGGTGTCAACGGTGCAGCCGTCCATGAACCGAGAAATGTCAAAGGTAGGGATAGTGCTGTTCTCGGGAAAGGTGCATTCCTGTCAACGACTGGTAAGAGGGGCCTGGTAGGACAACCGACCTTACTTACACCAAGACCACCGCCATACATTCTAGAGATAAAGTATACGTTCAAGGTCTTGTAATCGCCCTTATGAAGCTCCTTTTTCATCTAGTAGTCGTACGTGTTGTTCGCCCATGTGGCGTTCAGTGTCCAATCAATGCCCCGAAGCTTGAACTGGATATCATATGGACCAAAGTTGTCGTTGAGGACTTCAATCTGTTGGTACAGTTGGTCTTCGGTGATCTCGTTTGGCGTAGCCGTGGCGACGTGAAAGTAGGCGTCTAGGAGGAGACTGCTGTCGTTGCGGGGGGCGTGTGAGTGGTAGGGAGACTCTCGTTTGGCGCGCCCATGGAGTGTCTGCGGCTCTGCCAGGAAAGCCTCGCTTGGTTCACTCCTACATCGCACGTGGGTTTGGTTGCTACTTGGTTCAGCTGCCACAACAGCAGCAGCTAGTCCAGTCAAGACAGCAAAGAAGCCATACATTGTGTCGAGAAGGGGGTTGTTTGAGTGGTTACAAAGAAGGTAGCTCTCGTCGGAGGATTCCAGTGATTTATACATCAAGTTTGGTGCACTACGTAATGGCATCTGGAATACCTATCTCGGGGTCCTACATAACTCCGGGCAGCAGGGGTTAATACGAGGCAATGCTCCACAACAAGGCAGCTCGTAATGTTAAAAGGCGGGACTCCTACTTCTCCCTTGGCACTATAGGTAGACGTCCAACAAACAAATAATGTAAGAGCACAAGAGCAAGCATAACCAACAGAGAGGCAGCTCATCTATTTGCGACATGGCGGTGCTACTAGGACTGATCTCCCAAATCTAATGCCTCTCTACGCCAAAATTCAAGCAGCAACTCAAATATCTCCGCCTCTTAACTCAACCAAACCTTCAACCCAATTGGCCCTTAATCCTCGTACCACAGGTTGGCTGGCTGAGCTCCCCAAGACTTTCGTCGCACTTGTCCATAGCATTAGGGATTCTTTCTTTAATTCCCACCCTAATTTGCGGAATTTAACTACTAATAGGGTCGGGCATACAGGTGACTAATGCTGGCAACGAACCAGCTGGCGTTCCCACATTGCCGACCCTCACGAATTGAGCAAGTAAAAGTGCAATTATTACAGCCTTACGCTTTAACCCTGCCATGAGTTCAACATGGTGATATGTTATATTGTGCCCAATGTAGACGTTATCGATACCAACAATGGCCATCGTAGTCTCACTATTTGCGGACATACCTTGTCATAATAGGCGTTTGATTCTTGCCTCAAGAAAAGCAATCAAGGGCATCTACAACAAGCTGCTCGCTTTTCATCACTTTTTCAACTCCCTAAAGGCTAGGGTTAGGGCCGTAACAAGTATTGAGTAGCGGGTAATGAGATTAACCATCTAGGGAATACAACCACAACTGGAGTAGTGCCAGGTTTTATCGAAACAATTTAATTCAATTTTTTCCTTTGGACAAGGGAAAACAAAAGATACTCATTGGCCCAGCAAGTTCCACGTCCCTACTGCAGCCAAGCACGGATTCCTCGGCTGAGCTGTCTGAAGAGAGCCACCTGACCAATTGCTACCATTAAAGACTGCAGGTTACCATAAGCGAGTGTGTTCGCAGGTTCACCTGACTGCTACATCAGCTAATTACATCTCTAAGCACGCAGCCTGCTTCATGGTTGCAGATACGACCGGGGTCCTCGCCATAGATTCCAAACTTCCAGGTAGCCACTGCCGATGACAATGCAGGTAACTTCCCCGAGTCCCCGCACCTTGGACCCTCCAGAATGTGCGTACATGACTTATAAATCAGAGAACTCCTCCCTTTCCCCTCGCCTATTACAGCCACAGCTTATGAGTTCCACATACAACAGGGTGAAGAATCGTCTCGGAGATTAGTGCTCGCTGCCATGGCAGAAGGCATTGTTCTTGGAGTGCTTGGGCTCATACCCATTTGCCATCGTTCGTCTAGTCTCACCTTTTCGTACATTAACACAACGCACTCACAAGTCAACAGAGGGTTATCAGCTTATCAGAAAGGCGTTTGACGCCAAAAAGCTTGTCAGGGAGGCACGTATACGACTCGAATTGCAAGAATATGTCAGTCATAATACCGGTTACAGTTTGTGTTTTTTCCCCTGTAAGCGAAAACTAACGGGATACAAGGTCTTCATACAATGGACCGAGCGCTGGGAGAATACCCATCGGGCCGTAACTAGCGAGACGTCAGCGACGTATATTTTACGTCAAATAACTGCAATTTGTTCCCTCTTGTCGGACGCCGAATCTTTGCGAAAGAAGTTCAAATTGCGTCGTGGGGCTAAAGTATGTACAGTGCCCAGCTCGCTACCTGGGACCCAGCACTAACAGCTTCCAGTCCTCCGGGACAGCGCCAGACCCTCCTACAGTTCACGATCAAGTCATCGACGATGCGACGATCGAGCTCTTCAAAAACAGTTGCGAAGAGAATCTCACATTCTTCAGAAGATGCAGATATGCATGGAGCGGAGGTGGGAAGTGGGAGGACCTCATCATTCTGCTCCGAGAGTACAACGACAACCTATACCGCCTCGGATTTACTGGGACACCCATGCTACTGGCAATGAACGAACTTCCAAATGATTGGAGGGTTGGCAACCGACTCGCCGAGGCAGCAAAACTTGAGAGGCGATCCCATGGAACCGACGACTACCAGCAACTGCTGAGCGTCTTGAGGGCGAAATTTGCTCGTGAGCCGACCAAAAAAGAATGCGCGAGTGTGCGGAGAGTCCCTGGCCTACACTTTGAGGCCAATTACTACAAGCTGTACGATGACAGGGGAAAAGAGACAGCGGCTATGGCTCGCTTCAGACTGAAAGAGAAGCAATACGCAACATTTGTACAGTTGACAGACCTACCCGAGAATGAAGCGGCGAAAACAAGCTTCCTACTCAAGAGGCTTAGTTCGGAGCTCACGCTTCTTCCAAGCAGCCTTGGAGTGACGAAGGAACCACGCAATGGACGCCATGGCATCTTGCTAGCACTCCCAAAGCCCATTGGGACTTCGAGTAGCAGGGCCCGAAGGGGTTATGTTGCAAAACAACGGCGGCCCCAAAACCTAGAAGAGATGATTGGGGATAAACCGACCGATCTGACTATGCGATTGAGGGTTGCCCAACAGTTGGCTAGCGCTGTCCATGCCATGCACGTCGTTCAATATGTGCACAAGTTAAGTTCGCCAAAGCTCAGCGGAGTTCACATTGAACCATGCTTACGTGCAAGTCTCATTGCAGAAATATTCGATCCTCCATCGTCTTGTTTTTTCCTCGACTGGACCCTAACCTAGAACATCCTATGATCACAGGCTTCAATCATAGTCATTGGAGAGAGGTATCCGAACAACCTCCAAACGAAGACGACTCAGACGAAAGCTGCTATACCTACGACTCTGATGGAGATAGCGAAGCCGGTTGGGAAGATGCCCAGGTCATGGGGGAGGACGCCGAATCCGCCGAAGCGAGAGTGGTCCCTCGCCAGCACGACATCCGTCTTGACTACTATCAGCACCCTGCCAAACGAACTGATGTGAACCTTCACTACCAGTATCGCTACGACTTGTATAGTCTGGCATGCGTACTATTGGAGATTGGCCGATGGAAGACCGTCAGAAGTTGCATTACTAAAATCGACGAGATGACGCCGGCTGAAGCGGCCCAAGAGTTGAGAGAACTGGCTACTGAGCAGTCTCTGGATTGGTATGTTAATCACAGCGACCCTGCTCTCTCAATTACTCGACTTGTATTTTACACTAACCCCTTGTCTGTGTAGCTATGTCGGGCAGATATATGGAAACTTTGTTAGGCAGTGCCTTGACATGTCTGCGGACAGTTTTTCACTCAAACTGGAGAGGGAACTGGTTGAGAAGTTTCGAAGTTGCCACGTTTAAGGCAAGGAAGAGATTCATTTCTGGTTTTTACTGTCATATTTTCAGATTGTCACGATTCCCCTTGTGAAGGATTTCATCGCCTAGTTAGCTCCTCTACCGTACACGCAAATTTCAATGGCACAGTATCTAATCGCGGGCCCAGCTATACCTGGTTGATTTGGTTCCAAGGACTTCCCGACCTCGCCGGCGATGACTCGGTTGAAAACGGCCGGAACTCTGACAATACATTTAGTATGGCGGCCGGATCTTGCCTGAACTCTGTCTCAAGCCCACTACGTTTCTCTATACTCGGCGTGAGTCAGGCCGGACAAGATGAACTTTAATGCTCAATTTCCAGTTAATAAGTCTGCATATGATGATTCTTTGGGGCTCGACTGTATTCAAAGATAAAAAGGACAAAGGTTGCAAGGATAACATCTACACCATCAAACACAGCTTCACAATTCACCCAGCCCTGTCTCTTAGCTTGCCAACTACTCTCATACCTCACAACTTCCCAATTCGGTGTTTACCATGGCGTCAAAGAAGGATCAACTCTGCCAGAGATGCTCAGACATTGACCTCAACAAGGTCTTTTCAGGCGGATACGAAACGCCTCATCTCGTTGTTGAGCTTGGTGATGTTCCTCAGGAGCAGCGCAAGTCATCCTGCGGCCTCTGCCGGTTGATCGCCGAAGCTGTCTATCGACCTTTCTGTAACGAGGATCTTGCCTCGTATCACGACAGATGCGATCTTTGTGAGCAGGTGGGCCCTGAGCAACATGACGAACCACAGCCATACCTCCTCCTCGCTGTTGAGGTCCCCCTTGAGAGGAATAGGGACTCTATTGGCCACTCAGAGTCGTCCGAATACATGGACAGAGCGGATATGTTCAAGGCCAGCCCCTCGCGCTCCAAATTCCAGAGAACAGCCACTGCTGCACTCCCAGCTGGGAAACTCGAGAAGGGGACTTTCATCGCCCTGAAGGTCGCACGAAAGAGAATCCCAGACGCACAAGTGCTCTCATACTATGGCAGCATCTACCCGGCTTTTTCAACTCCAAATATTCCTTCGCCGGCCCGTCGAGTGCGTAGCTGGGTAAACTACAGTCTATTGCGCATCTTCATAGAAGAGTGCCAGAAGAACCATTCAGCATGCAGTTGGACTGCCGACCGAGTCCCAATCAAAAACCTTCGCTTTATTGACTGCAAGACGAGAAAGCTCAAAAAGGCTTCTGCGAAAGATTCCTTCGTTGCACTGAGTTATGTCTGGGGAGAGCGCGATGAAGAGCTCTTTGATAAGAGTCATCTTAGAAAGGGGAAGCTTCCACAAATTCCCTAGGTCGTCGAGGATGCCATGCGAGTGGTGACCCAGATGGGGTATCGGTACTTATGGGTAGACAAGTATGCATTTCCCCATCAACGATCTTCAGGCTCAGTTAACCCATCAAGGGCCGGGCTGCAACTTTCCCCATCAACAATCCGCTGTCTTAGCTAACAGTCTACACAGATACTGTATCCCACAAGGTGATGAGAATATCCTTCATGAGCATCTCTGTCAGATGCATCTCATCTATCAGAAAGCGTTGTTCACCATCGTAGCGGCAGCTGGCACACGCGCGTGGCATGGCTTGCCTGGTGTCCGGGCGAGAGGTCGAAGAGAGCAGACCCATGCGGAGGTCAACGATCATCTCCTCGTCTCTGCAGTTGAGCCATTCCCGCCCACATCGCAGTGCAAGTGGAGCACTCGTGGATGGACGTAAGTGAATCACCCCGACAATAAGAGCAAATGCTAACTCCCCATAGTTACCAAGAAGGACTCTTCTCACCCCGCCAGCTCATCTTCACCTCTCATCAAGTGTTGTTCCACTGTATCCAAGGTCAACAATCCGAGATATTCACCGAGCCAGTCTCGTGGCAGGTCGAGAGGCAGCCCTTACGTGACTTGTCAGTCTGGAACCATATCGAAGCCTTCTCCAAGCGTGACTTGACCCACGACTCTGACGTCCTCAACGCCATCAAGGCCACAATGAGCACGTACACCCAAGGCTCAGGGGAGGCAGCGTTCTTGTGGGGAGTTCCATTTGCAGAATCTCCGCGCCCTCTGGATAGCTCGGAAGTTCGTACCCACGTCTCCAGACTCTGCGATGATCCTATTGAGTCTGCTTCTCAAGTTTTCTGTTACGGATTAGCTTGGAAGGCTTCCAGGCACCATTCCGAAGCCACGTCTAAGACATCACAGCGACGCACATACTTTCCAACATGGTCGTGGGCCAGTGCAGATGGCTCAATTGAGTTTCTGGCTGCGAAATGGCCAAGTCAGACTTCAAAGGAATGGATCAGCTCAGAACTTGCCGTCTCTATTGAAGATGCTGATGGACAAGTTGCACCCATTTCTCAGTATCTCAAAAAGGGTTCTACCCGTGAGCCCTCACGATACCTACATGTGGAGGGTTGGTCTCTCCGAGACGCGATGGTTATTGACCCCATTCGCGGAGAGGCATTCATCGAGCTTGGCGAAGAAAAGTACAGGCTCAAAGGCTCGTTCGCACTCGACCCCCTTTCGGAGGAACACCACAAAGAGGTTTGCGCGATACTATCCAAGACGCAAAACAGCAAGAAGCGCTGGGAGGCTCTCATAGTTCATATACCGACAAGCTTCTACAAAACACCTTTTGTGGTCATCTTGGTCAAGGTTGATGATCCAGAGCGTCCCGACAGCGATGTCTATGAGAGAGTGGGATACGTGCACCAGCTGTACGTGGAAAGGATACCGAGCGCAGAAAGAGAGGCGACCCGTCAAGTCCAGGCCCTCTCGGAGCCTTCGATGAAGTGGGCGATCGAAGAAGTGCGGCAACTTGAGCTGGAGCGAGAAAGACGACGGACTGAAGCAGTGGAGAGATGTCGAGCCGCGAAGGCGAAAAGACTTCGAGAAAAAGCGGAGAGGTTTCAAGAAAAATCACCACAGGCCTGGGATGGCTCCTGGACCTATCCTATGCGGCCACATGGTGTGAGTAGCAATGCACGGAGTGCTCCGGAATCTACCACGCAAGGTAGGAGGGTTGAGGAGCCTCTTGATGGGAAAGAGGAGTCCCTTGGTGAGGGGAATGAAGAGGTTGTTGACGAGGATGAAGACGACTTTTATGACGACGAAGATTTCCTTGATTTCCTTAGGAAGGCAAACGCAGCTACCGAGCGGGCGATACTTGATAAACAAGCACTTGACGAGGGGAGAGCCAAGAACTCTGAGCGACTTGACGAGAGCACATTCGAGGTTATCACCAAAGCCGACGGAACTTCACCAGAAAGGAACTCCCTCGACATTAAATTTGACGGTGGAGATGACACAAACTCCGACTGCGACTCGGCCTCGACAGACTCGTGTGACTATGGTGATGACTTCCTCACTTCTGAAGCCAGGTGTGGTAGAGACAAGTGGTTTTTTAGACATCTGCCCATGGTTAGAAGGAGTCTCATAATCAGATAGGCAAAGGGGTGGTCTATTCGCATCAAGGCAGATCTATATATGGAAAGTTGAGAAGAGATTGTTCGATTCCTCAATATGAGGCCAATATGTAGCTACACAGTCCATCTTAAAACCTTCCAGTTCACCAAATATTTCTGACATGTGCCCTATAAGAAGAATATAGCAAGTTTGCTGAGGTAAAACACCTCAAATGCGAGGTAAAAGACACTCAACTTCTCCCTAAACCTATCCATGCTACTGTCATCAACAATCTACTCCAGCTCTTTCAGGGCTTCATATACTCCATTTTAACTACAGTTGTAATCCATGTTGGCCAATCGTTCTTCCATAGTAATCTCATCAGCCTGAAGACGAGTGTCCTGCAGTACTCTTGCCGCACGTGGTCGCCGAACTGCATCGATCTTGGCGAGCACCGATTTGATCTCATCCTGTTCCATGCCTGGAAGCAACAACCGAAGACTATCCGCATCTTCCATTGCCATGTTAGCTCCCTGTCCTTGCATGGGTGTCATGGCGTGTGCGGCATCACCAATGACAATGGCACGTCCTCTGTGCCAGTTTGGGAGAGGATCCATGTCCTGAAGGTCCCAAACCTTGACCTCTTTTGCAATGCTATTACCGTCAGCGCTCTTGGTTCTGGTTGTGAATGCAATAGGCTTACCTGAGTATCTTTCGGATAGGCTCATAAAAGTCGTCAAAGGTGCTAATCAGCTCCTTGCGATCACCATCTGCATACCAAGACTCTTCAATATCTCCCCGATCCTTTCGCGTGGGGAAAAGACACGAGATGTTCATGTACTCATAATGTCGCAGGGGGTACGGGGCAACAAGGCGGTTCGTGCCATCCATCGTCTGAAGGGCGTTGATGCGATTGTCGGCCGTCTCGGGATCCCACCACTCGGGCAGGTAGCCAAGAGCTTCCTTGACCTCGGCAGATGAGATCGCGATGCGGTAGCAAGTGTTGCCGTTCTTCTTGGCTCGATGGGCCTCGTTTCCGGTAATACGTTTACGGAGACGCGAGTGAACACCATCGGCGACTAGACCCTACATCAGTCATAGAACTTATTCCTCAAGATACAGGTTTCCCAGAGAAATTCTTCTTACCAACAACGACGTCTCCCTTAACAATCGAACCGTCGTCCAGCGTAATAGAAGCAGCCTCAGGATCAACATCGGCAACAGCAGTGTTGAAGACCATACACACGGGCTCTCCCTTGATATCATCTGCAGGTGGCGCAGTCGCCAGCCTGAGCAACTCCTCCCGAAAGTCAGACCGCTTCATAGTCAAAGTGTCAGCTCCATAGCGGCCCTTGAAGTCAATTGGAAAGTCCTTGACACGCTTCCCAGCCTTGTCAAATAGACGGTAGCCGTGGCAGGGAGCGCCTCCACTGCGATCGGCGTCGAATCCCATAGACTGAAGGATCTTGACGCCGTTGGAGAATAGGCAAATGCCTTGGCCACCAGTGGCTGCTTCAGGACCGCCGTGTTCATATACAGTGACGTTGTGGTGTTCCCGGAGAACACTCGCCGCGGCGAGGCCGGCAAGTCCCGAGCCAACAATGATGATGTTCAATTTCGATTCCGCCATATTTTTGGTGGTTATGATTTGCAGTTTGATTGGGATTTGTAAGAGAAGTGTAGGAAGGGAAATGGTAGATAGTCTGGTGTGTTGAACGGGAGATCTCACTCTCTGCCCCTACTGAGCTGGGGTTTTATATCTCGATTTCTCGTCGTGAAACATGTGGATACCAGACGGCAAACGACACTTCGGTATTTCCCTCGGACGGAATACTGATCATGGCAGGTCCGGTGGCCCCAAGTCCTAACACAGTTCTCCGAGCAAGGTGGCAAGCAACGGTGTCTAGATGTTTCGAGGCCCATATTAACGGAGTTGCCATTGCCATCTCGACCCCATCCTGTTCGCTTCGCTGTGCTCTAACTCCTACATCGGCTCATTTTAGGAATCCATTGAAGGTAAAAATATACCTATATTATATCGACGGCTGACTTTGACAGCCATCATCATTCTAAACAACAAGCCCAGTCGGGAAAGGGCAATCCAGCAACACTCGCCAAGATGACCCCGGTGTCGGCTTAAGAATTATCTCACCGAGACCGTAAACTCCGTCGGTGAGAGTTACTTCTAGTTTCAGCCGGTGTTTGCTCCTTTCTGTCAATGGGGGATGTCAATATAGCAGAATTATAGATCCGTCCCGTCGGGCTTTTGCAATAAGCCGAACGGCGGAGTAAACCGGAAATACGAGAGTAATTAGCTAGAGTTCGTCATTCAGCAGCTTTTACAAGACAGGTATTGTTATTATTGATCATTCGAAAAGCACTCGAGGTGGTATATTAATGGCGGGGCAAGGTCAGTCGCGAGTGTAGCAAAACTTGATAATTAATGCGCTGCGAGGTTATAGCCTACAGCTATACCTATCACTATTGAAGCTCTTGAAACGCATCATTGATCATGGAGACGTCATGTTGCCATGTCCAACTCTAAAGCATAATTGAAGCACTCCCTCGCTTAACGGGACACATTCTCTCTTAACCCCTTCGTCCTGAGCGTGAACTTGACATCACCCTCGTCAAACGGTAGCGAGATATTCTCAACTGGGCTGTCGGTGGTGGAATTATCCCTGCTGTGTCCGTTGGTCTTCAGCAGAGCTGTCCTCAAGGCGTCGCTGTGCTGGTTCATCATCTCACTGTCAACGCTTCCCCTTCGGCTTTCCGTTATGCTGCCTCCATCGCCATCCGTCTGGCCTGACATTGTCGACATCCGACCCTTCAGTCTACCAGCCCACAAACCGCGGACACCACCCTTTTTGCGCTCCGGGACTTGGTCAGTGCCAGCGCTGCACACATAGAGCAGGTACTCCAGATTGGGGAGTGAATGGCGGATATCAACAACCCGAAGACCTTGTGAGGCGCAGAGAGCCTCAATGTCTTTATTGAGGAGGAACCAACCATACTCGAAACGCCACTGGCCTGCCGTAGAGCCACCTCGGGGGAGATACAAAGGAAACTCTCTCCGCGAGACCTGCTTGTCTGCCAGCTGAGAAATATGGTCGCGGGCGTATGATCGAGAGCCGAACCAATCCAGAGGGTATGGTAGCGGATGAGATAAATAAAATTGCAAATGGTGGGTAAGCATTGTCGCATACCCAAGCCCGGCAGACAAGACATCCTCAGGGATCTGTTTTGCCGTAGCCGCATCGTACGTCGAGTTCGGAAGAGGGAGATTGCAAATCTTGAAAGAAAGCGCTGGCGAGTTCGGTATGGGAGTAATAGGGAATATATCGGCGAGGTCGGAGCATATGCGTCGTCGCTGGCCACGGATCTGTTGCTGTGTCGTCTCAAGAAGTTGTTTGGAAGCTTCCAACTGCTCCTTGTTGTTGGTAATATCCTCCTCAGCCTTGGCCTGAAGCTCTCTCCCCTTTGCTATAGCTTTTCTTCGACTTTTGAGCGATTCTTGTAGTTCATCCCGTCTCTTCTCTGCTTGCTGGTTTGCGCGCCGTTGAATGGCAACGTATTTTTCCACCAACGAAGCTGACTCGCGCGCTGTCCCCGATCTGTCCTTTGGCCTTGCAGCTAATATCTGATTTATCTCCTCCATGAGTCGTTGCTGAGTCTCTATCGCGTCCTCGATCGAGCTTTCCAAATTCGCCAGCTTCATAAGTGTACTGTATGACGACGTGGCCATTAACGGAGCTTGTTTGGGTTCCGAGATCTTGTTCGGGAAATCGAGCGAGTAAACACCATCTTCGAGGTGGAATACGAGTGCGTTCGGGGGAAAGTTTCGGTCAAGGAGAGTGCCTATAAAGTTGAGTCGACGAAGGTCTATCGATTCCTCGAGCAGGAAGATCCACGATGTTTGTTTTGGTCGCCGGACCCAGACGCGGACAGTCAAGGCGCAACTTCTCGAGATGGTCGAATCGGAGTTTTCGAGGCTGAAGAACCTAAAATTAAAGTTCTACTGCATAGTCAGATGTCTGCTCAGCTGGAAAGTGTCTGCACATCTTACCGCCGCCTTCTCGCGCACCTCGCTGACGTAGACGGGCTCAGTCTCCCCTTCGACGTGCAGCGAGTAAAACACATCCCCAACCGACTCCTCAATCAACGTCTCAAGCTTCTTCTGTCTCGCGACAGGATTCGCATGCGCCAAGCTTAGACTGGTCCTCCTCTTCTGCTGTGGTCGCAAAGCATCAGGCCGCGTACTGTCCTTCCTCAAGCTCTCCGACGATCGCGATGGATGCAATTGGCTCGTCTCCCTCACCACGGGCAGCTTCTTGGGACTCGTATTCAGATCGGCATCGTCGGCGGTCCTCAAGTTCGTTGGCGCAAAAGATAGGTTGCGTAGCCAGACTCCGCGCAAATGGCGGAGCTTGCGATTGCGGGCGAGGAGACGGGGGCGACGGGGTTCAGCGAGAGAAGACATGGTGACGATGGCATGCTGCGAGTGCGCGCAGCTGATAAGTGTAGCTGACTATGACATTGGACGACTAAGGAATACGTATCGAGAATGAAAGCGAGAAACGGGGGGTATATCTTGGTGGTTGGCGAGGTGGTCCAGGAGAGGAGGCGTCATGGAGGTATGGGAAGCTCGGAGCTTAAACTTGGGGTCACGAGCCGCGATAGTTGCAACTCGGCTATAGCGATTGCGACACGAGACAGAAGTTAAGACAACACAAACAAGTTGAATTGTCTTGGATGAAGGAGTATTTAATTTCTATGGAATGTTCCGACTTACAATTGTTGCTATTGTTGGTTCAGTGCAGCCAAGAGGGCTCAATCCACTACACTACATTTGAGCTACTGTCACTGCTCAATCGTCACATCTCACATTGCACAAAGAGGAAGAGCTCGATTGATCATCGACAAAAGGAAACATGTATTAAGTCTAAATGTAAATGCCTAAAAGTTTGTGAAAGAAAGAAAATGTCATCCGGCTGGATGTTTGTCCAAATGTGGTGTTTGTACCTCCCAATTGCCTTGCCTGTACACCTTTCATATCCCAGCCAGTAAAGCCGTCAGTCGTCACCATGTTTTTGCAGTCGTGCATCGCTTAGTTGCGGATGAAGGAGTAGCAGTCCTTCTTCTCCTCGAGGTACTCCTCCTCACAGGGCTCGGTCTCAGGGGCGACCATGTAGTGGCAGTTGCCGCTCTCAGCAGTCTGGTCGAACTGGATGGCAGCGCAGACGAGGATGTGGGCGATGTCGCCGCGCTTGGTACCGGAGTGGATGGTCTGGAGAGCACCCTGAGCCTGGCAGATGGCGAGGCAGTGGTTGACATCGTTGGCGTGCTCCTGCTTGGTGCGGGTGATGTACTCCTTCTTGAAACCCTTGTTGCAGATGGGCTGGTAGTGGCTGCTGAGGTCCTTCTTGCTGTACTGAGAACCGGGGCCGTAGCTGGGAGTTCCGTGGCCGTTGTTGCTGCCAGATCCGTTGCCAGAGCCGTTACCGCTTCCGTTGCCAGATCCATTGCCGTTTCCAGATCCGTTGCCATTGCCAGAGCCGTTGCCGGAGCCGTTGCCGTTACCAGAACCATTGCCGGAACCGTTACCATTGCCGCCGTTGTTAGATCCGTTGCCCGATCCGTTACCAGATCCGTTGCCGTTGCCGTTGCCGTTGCCGTTGCCTCCGTTGTTGGAGCCGTTGCCGCTTCCATTGCCAGATCCGTTGCCGTTGCCACCGTTGTTGGAACCATTGCCGTTGCCGCCGTTGTTGCCGCCGTTACCATTGCCGTTCTGGCCATCCTTGTCCTTAGGAGTGGTCAGGATATCAAGATCGATGGCAGCTTGATCCTCATCAGCCTCGCCACCAACGTCAAGGTCGAGAAGATCCTCGAGGTCCAGGCCATCCTTGCCCAGGAGACCATCCAGAAGACCAGGCACAACGCCATCCTCGCCCAGAAGACCATCAAGGAGACCACGGCGCTTGTGAGTGAGAACATCGACATCGATAGTAGCTTGGTCGGTGTCCTTCTTGCCACCGACATCGACATCGAGGCGGTCGGCTCGCTTGGCGTGGGTGAGAACATCAACGTCGACAGTAGCCTGGTCATAATCCTTCTTGCCACCAACGTCGACATCGACGAGGCGGTCGGATCGGCGCTTGAGATCGATGAGAGGCTTGCCGTTGAGGTCAAGGCGGAGAAGACCATCGGGGCCGAGGAGGTTGAGGTTGGCCAGAGGAGGCTTGCCATCCTTGCCCTTGCCAAGGTTGAGGTTCACGAGGCCATCCTTGCCGATGACGTCGAGGTCAGCCAGGGAGCCGTCCTCGCCAACGTCAAGGCCGAGAAGAGGGTCAACGGTCATGCCATCCTTGTCCTCATCGATGTGCTCGCTCTCGGGGAGCTCGCCAGTGATGTGGAGGTACTTCTCAAGATCCTCCTTGCTGAGAAGGCCGAGAAGAACAAGCATCTGAATGTCGTGGATGACAGTGTTCTTCTTGCACACCTTCTCAGGAACCTGGTAGCAGTTGTCGGTGCTGCATCCTCGGCGGTAGTGAACCGACTTCTGAGGAGTGGTGGGAGTGACAGTGATGTACTTGTCCTTGGCCTCGACCTTGTTGGGCTTCTTGGTGATGATGTCGAGGGTAGGGCAGATGCTCAGGTCGATGAGGGTAGAGATGTCGAGGAGGCAACCGGTCTCACGGCTGATGACCTCGAGCTGGGAAATGATGTTGGAAGGCATCTTGAGATTAAAAAGTTGGTAGTTGGTTTGTAGTCGAAAGAGTGACTGAAGTTTGTACTAAAGAGTGAATGAAGAGGAGAGTAGTAGATGAGATGAGATGATTGTGAGTGATGATGAGAGTCGAGTTTGGGAGGAACTACCATCCCATTATATACCCAGAATCTCTCAACTCAAAGCCCCTTGAAGCTCTCACAAGAATCCCATCCTCGCAAAGACCCTCCATGGTGAGACCTCTATTCCGCGTCGGAAGCTAATCTCGGTCGATTGATCATAGACTCCCTAGTCAATCTCGGGTCACGATCAACCAAGAGATTGATCCTTCACCAAAGCCTCCTCGAGGAAAAGAAACAATCCTGCCGATCGTAGAGAAGCGAAGTCTGCCGGATGGATAGCTAGGAGGTACGCTTAGATGTGCCTCCGAGACAACAGCTCCAGCCGACAATGAGTGTCTCATTGGCGCTGGGCCGCGGCGGATCTCGCTGCTTCAGAGTGTTGTCAGTCTCGATGAAGGCATTGTTCAATTGCAAAGGCAATTGGAAGCACATCATAGTGTTAATACCATCACTTCAATTCCTTTGATTAACTTCAATCGCATTCAACAACACTCACTTCCTCCCCTCCAAAACTCCCTCATGACGTATCCAAAGCAAGGAGTTCTCGTCCCTGAAAATCGCCCTCTCCCGCAAAAGCAAATAATGCCAGCCCCCCGAACCGATGATCGACAATGCAAAACACCAAAAAACGCTTGAACCCAACTGAACCCTGCGGAAAAAAGGTCCTGGCATGTCCTGACAGGTCAAAAATAGTGAGACGGCACGATACTAGCTCCAAGACAATATAGAGGGGCGAACCCCGTTTGTGACGGGTCCCCCCTGCAGATGAGACAGAAACAAGTCTATTGTTCATCTCGGCGTCACGGAAAATCTAGTGGCGCCCTTGCTTGCTTTGCCCTATGTGAATCGCTTCAGCTTAGTTATCCCTTTCTCGTTCTATCCCGTTGACCGGGTCCTCGGCCCCCTTCCAACCTATGATCTAAGGGTATCCAAGTTGTCCGTTTGCTCGAGCAGGTTCACCAGCGGCAGGAACAAGCTCTCTCCCTGCTCGCCCTGCGACACGGCTGGTAGAAGCTGCTTCAAGTCCTCCCATGTCTTCCAGTACCATCCGTCGCACTTCTGTGGCTCTAGTACCTGTGTTGTGGGTTAGTCAGGTGAGCGGCGCGGGAGAAGCAGCTCGTATTTGACGTACCTGGGGTTGTGCCGTCTTGTCCTCCATCTCGCATAGGACGAAAAGGGTGATGTAGTGCTTTGCCTCCTTTTCGAATACGTCGTTTGTCACAGCGACGATCTTGATGCCTCGGACTTTGAGGCCTGTCTCCTCGAGGACCTCGCGCTCAGCGCACACAAGAATGCTCTCACCATAGTCGAGATGGCCACCAGGAAGTTGCCAGGTGCCTATATCCCCATTAGCTTGCGTGTATTTGCATAGTATCACCGTGACTCACCCGCTCCATGGCTTCCCTGGCGCTTCCCAGTGACCATCTTGCCGTCGGGTCCATAAATAATGGCAGAAACGCCAACGCGGGGGTTTGGTGCAGCTGAGGCCATTGCGGAGTAGATGCTTGAACAAAAGTGTTAACCCAATAAATGAGGCTTGGTGAAAGTGAAGTGAACGCGATGATTTCGATGTAAATGCGACGAACTACGAGCTGATGAGAAACACCTTTATCGATCCTTCGTGAGGGCGCCCAAGGCGCAGCGACGCTGACTCATCGCCGAAAATCTGCCTTCTACGGCCTCCGTTATTGCGCAGCGATCGTGGAAAAATAGTAGCGGAAGATTAGTGGACGTTGATGGAGTTGCCGATATGCCTTGTAATACAGATTGAACAGATTCTACACTAGATATTGGGGGTCTCTAAGGCTACAAGGTTAATAGTTGTCGAATTTTTCTTGTGTAGTGGTTCAGGGTAACTGAGGGTGTCCCAGCGTGATACAGTTCAAATCAGGTTTTACGACCAGGAATGCCCATCACAGTCTGTTAAGTAGTGCTCATGATGGTTATTTACAGTTCCTGTCATTGTACGAGGCCCCATGATGTTCTTTTGTGTTATTCAGGCTGTGATCAAAATCTCAATGATCGTTGTGCAACTGCGACTCATCATCACAGCTTAAAAACACTAGCAACTTTTCGTCATTTATTTGCTCATAAACACATCTAATATTTAACATGGCCAAAAACGCTCTAACTCTGATGGTCTATGCGCAAAAGGAACAAAAAAAGGCCCTGCCAACAAAAAAAACGGCTCTCATCAAGTCGTAAACAATCCGTCAAACAATCCGCTTCACAGCATCTAAATGTGAAGCCTCTGAATGTACTCCATATGCCTTGGCGCTCTGCCTGCGATGGGGCGTACATCCCCACAGCCACGACAATGGAGGTTTCTAGGAAAGAGGGTGGCTAGTCGAGCCTCACTGTCTCACAGCAAAAACTCGCCTTGAAACACTTTCAGAGCACAGTCGACAGAGCCTCATCCCATGACGGCTCTCATCAACCAACCTTTGAAAGGGCAGCTATCTATTCCTCGACATCACGGGCGCCAACCCGCTACAAGGCTATGTTATGCCTCGGCTGCACGAGGCCTGCGAATATAGTTTTTCAACGTTCGGATTCTTGCACCGAACCTGTCTCAGCAAGCCGGCGAACCGAGGCATCGACACGTGCCGATGTCTGACGGGGGAGGACAGTCTCAGAGGACAACGTTGGGCCAGACAGTAATGTTAGGCCGCTGGGGCTGGTCCTGCACCAAAGGTTTCGCCAGGCTCGCCCGCCAGTCATGGGAACGGCTGCGAGGGCGCAAACAGTCCATACAGCGCGTCCTGGGAAATGTCCTTTTCTTGGTCGTTCAAGAAGTCGAGCAGTCCTGGTGATGTACCAAAAGCGGGATCGAAATGGTCCATGTGTGGAATGTAATCAGATGGAACATACGTACCCGTTGATGCTGTCGTGGTCGGCGCGAGACCAGGAGCCGAAGGGGTCATGGCCAGAGGGAAGAAGAAGCTCTCGTCAAGCCCTGCCGGATGGGGTCCCTGCTCCGGGCCTGCGGAACTGCTCTCCTTCAGCGTGGTCTGGAACTCACGGACCATATCTTGGAGGACGCTGAGCGGCTTCTTGAGGCCAAAGTTGCATCCAAGCTGCAGCTCGCTGAGGCATGTCCAGAAGAAGGAGATGGGCTCGGTGAATTGACCTCTCTCGTGACGCTCTTGGCGAAGGATCACAATGACAGCCGAGTAGACAGCATACGAGAGTAGGAATGGCGCGCGACGGAGAGTAAACGACTCCCGATATCGCCGGACCAGCTTCTGGATCATCAGAGCACTCTGGATGCATGCCTCTTCACCGCGTCGCTTGGAGCTCTCGTCGGTGTGCCTCCTAAGGTGACCCTCCTCAAGGAACGCGCGGTGTAGCAAGATGGTGAGCGCATGGAATGTGGTACTGTACCGACCGTTAGCAAATAGGGACCCCTACGTGGGGGCACTGGGGTAAGCTCACTGTGGGGTGATTTGATGCGGTGGAGGCGTGATGGTGGTAGTATCATCCGGGTCGAACCGTAGGTGGCTGGGTAAGCTGTTCTGCCACTTCTCAAACTCCCTCTCGATCGATTCCTTCTTGTTGAGTAGGTACTCGGTCGTGTACTTGACACATTGGATGCCGTACAAGTCATTGATCCTTGTAGAGATCTGCAGTATACGGACGAGACTGCTAAACGTTGACACGGCGTGGGCAGGTTGACGTCCATATGGAGGTGGAGCCGAAGCCGGAGACTTGGGATCGACGTAGGGCTCCCACTCCTCAAGCTCCTCAAAGGTGTCGAGAAGCTGGAGTGGCACCCTGGCCTGCGCAGAGGCGAACATGCAGGGGCGTCCGAGGTACAGGGCCTGGGTAGCATCGGTGGTGAAGGCGGCCCAGTATAGGCGCTTGCGCATCTCCTGCTCCAGGTCCCGTCGTAGTACCCGCTCAGTCGTGACACCGCCCGTGCTCTCATAGTCGGGACCCAGCATCAGGTGGCAACCCAAGTCGATAATCATGCGATGCGCAGTTCCTGACAAACTCCAGCCGGCGCTTGGTCTACCCTGCGACACGAGCGACACACTGGTCAAGAGTAGAGCGAGGGCCGAAGGGATGCTAGGTTTGTCCAACTCGTCAACGAGGAGTTCGCGGAATCGATCGTAGAAGCGCCGACCGACAGTTTGAGGGTCATCCCGGTCCGCGCGAAGACATAGGCGATCGCTGTATAGAGAAGTCGAATAGAAGATGGCATTGAGAAGGAGTTTGTTCGCAAAGGGTCCGCCGCCGCTTGCCAGGCTGTCCATGATGGCAGGTCGGTACGAAATAAGGTAGGCGTAGTGCTGTCGGTTGAAGTGCAGGTCGAGAAGATGCTTGGCAAGCTCAGGATCCACGCCATCCAGGTCCATCAAGTCTCGTGGGTTGCGAAACATGCGCGCTTCTCGTTGTCGTTGAAGCGCAGCATTGCTAATGAGGCGGGCTTTCGAAGCCGAAATGGCATCGTCACCCTTGCGGGTCATAGTATTGATGTTCTCTCGATGCTGGGCGCGGGATGTGGGGTTCATGATACTGGCGAGACCGTGGACTGCAGAAACGTAGCCGTTTTCGTGGAAGACACCAGCTACTCGGGCCTCGCTGGGCGACAAGCCGGTGCCATCGCCGTTACCGTCGTTGCTGATAGGGCGAGGTACCAACTTTGCAGGAGCAAGTTCGGTCGAGTCGACGGGTGCATTCGTTCGCGAGAGGATAGTATTGAAGCTGTCGAGTCGCGGCTTAGTTTCACCGTCAGTCGGACCAACGCTGCTTCGGGGCGGCGAGGAGAGGAAACTGGCGCCCATTTCTTGCGCCGCTGTAGAAGCCGTCGGGGTCGGAAGAGGGCTCGCGATGGCGGCGGTCGAAGCCAGACGGCTCAGGCCATGCGTGGTGTAGTCCTGAGATGCGCGGGAAGGATGATCGGCATCCATAAGTTCGGCAGTCCACGCAGCCTGCATCTCGGGGGTGAGGATTCCGGCAGCCTTCATGTGGTCAAGCATGGTTGCGATGGTCGCCTCCAGACTCTGCACACGGGCACGAGAGGGACGTGGCTCACGTCGGGCATCGTGAGGGTACACGCAGGCCAGGTTGTTTGTGCTGCACTCGATACACTGGGGTCGCGCGCCGTCGCAGCGAACCTTCTTCTGGCGACATGGCGTGCAAGTCTTGCAGAGAGCGCCACCGGACGAAGGGCGCGAAACTCCCCTAGAGTCTCGTCCGGTGCGTTTCGCAATCTTGTTTGGGCCCGTCATTTGCGATCGCCTCTTGTTTGCCGCGGGCGCGGGCTTCGTCGGGGGCGGGGAGAGATCAGGATGGCGGGCGACGGTAGTGGTGATGAGGCTGGAAGGAATCTCGTGGTGTTGAGGCGTTGACTTGAGCGAAATGTTAGTCAAGCCCTGGGTCTGGGCTCGGGGCATGGATCGAATCGGATGTGGATGGCAGGTGAGCGGCATCGGTCGCCGGTTATTTCGGTGAGCGTCTCTCTTCTCCTGCCGCCAGGTCGGGTGTCTTGCCATTCCTGCGGGGAGCATCGGGCCATATTTCTAGGTGAACGGCCCACTGAAGAGTAACGGACTCCAACCCCGAGCCACTAGAATTCGGCTTCTGAGCCCGCTAGAGGGGCACTTCCCCGGTCAAATCGGGGTCCAGCCCGGATCCACCCGATTTCCTCCGCAATGGCAGGGTCATCAAGGCGACGGTGAGTGGTGGACGAAAAAGCCTGATGTTCGCTCACCGGTTGGAGCATGTTTCTTTGATGATGAAGCCATCGTTCAATTGGGATATGATTTCCAGAGTTGTCACACTCACCACGTGCGGGCATAGCTCGGCATCCTCGGTGTCCAAGCTGAATATTGTGGCATCCAATACTTCGACAACTCTCTCTACAATGGTGCACAACATGCGGTTCGGCATGTTGATACCCCGCATTCGTCTAATTTGGAACAGGTTAGGCATATGAGCGATGCAGCTTGAGTCGTCATATGAAACGAGTCAAGAAACTCGTCACATAAGCTGTGGTCAACTCGCGTTCGGATGAACGGAGCTTCTCTAGTCAGGAACCTACTCCATGTTGCACATCATAACTTTCCGTTCCCCGCATCTGCAAGCCCGAGATATGTCCTAAGATCAAGCTCTTTGACCTCAAAGTGTGAATTCGTCAACTCAGCCCTACTATTGGTTGTGACCATGAACTTTGCAGATCCCGAATGGCGATATTAGATGGAGGTCATACTCATGGAACCACGTAAACTGTCGTCAGCCATACTACCAAGAGTGGTGGCTTCAACCCTCGTTCACGAGTACCATCATCTTGCAACCCTCCTCCCTTCCGCCTTCCTTTCTCCCGAGCAGCTGACGACTCCAAAGTTTGATGAAACCTTGCCAACCTAGGAGGCATCAGGCAAGTGAGCCAAAGGGCCCAAACAAAAAGGAATGCGGAGAACTAAAGATGCGTGGATGAGGGTTGGCGGGCGTCAAGAAATGATCCCGTCCCAAACCGAAGCATTATGGCTGCCCCGTCTAGGTAGCTGACGCTCAAGCCATCGGATTTTCATGCTACTTTCACATGAATAGACTCTATCAGGAGCCGATGGTCCGTCCTGACACTGTTGCCCTGACTACCCCTCTTTCACATGAAGGCGGCATCGAGTTAACAAGCTGGAAACATCTCAGGATCAATAGTCCATTCGGGCAAACATGGCTGTCTCTTCCGATTGTTCCCAGCCGGCGCTCGATGCCCCATCCTGCATAGGTAGCGTGTGTGCAGATAGCCCGGAAAGGAAGGGTTGTTCATGGAGGTCCCTAAGATTCCGAAAAGACTCAAAGCTCAGATAACCCGGCAAAAACGAGAACTGGGTTGCCATCTCATTGTTTATAAGGAACTAGAGTCTATGAGTTCAGTCCATATCGATACTCTAGTTAACCTGGCCGATGACCTATGATGGTAAGCCTGGCAAGTAGTTAAAGCTTTCAAGGCACCTATACTTACATGGTGAGGATAATAAAAAGAATAAAGTAAACTAACAACGAGTAAAATAATATTGTATCATATGACGATAGTATTGATACTCTATGGTTTTTTGGCTATTTATCTAAACTATCCTTTCTTCTTTCGGTAGAAATCCAATCTGCTTCTATTACTCAGTCGATAGAACGAAGGCCTAGGTAGCTAGGTAGGTATGGTGCTTGAATTGGACGAGCACTACAACCTACCAAAAACGCTCTTACGTGCGCCACAAACCCACCCAAATGGTGGAAGTGTGGTGATGAAGAGTGCACTGAAGTCGGCTATGGAGCTGTCAAATGGTACTTTGGGCAATTGCCGGGACGGGAACGTTGTTCGACTAGTGCCCGTCTTTAGCCACAATGGTGATAGACAGGTACATCAAGCCGAGGTATCTTTTATCCAGACGCCTGCTAAACTCTGGATGTCGCTACTTGCTCCCCAGCTGAGACGCATGTCTCCTTCTATCTAGCTCAAACTCTATCATGTGAGTTGAGCCGGCATCGGAGAACGCAAGGTCTCTTGCAAACATGAACATAAATTGGCTCATGCCTGTTGTGAATTAGGTTTTGGAGTCAAAGCCAAGTTCTTGCCCCCTCGTACATTGGTACTTATCAGTGTTATTTTCAGCAATGTGTTGTTTGGTCCATGAGCATCGGGGAATCAGTCCATGTTGGGAAGAACAAGCAAAGAACCGGCCCTTTCACGATGACTTTGGTCTCGCTGGTTTTATTGGCTTGTAGCTTCATATAAGGGATGTCTTAACTACCATTCAGCGGGCCTTACTACGATGCTATCCCTTGTCTGTCCCATACCATCGCGCATGTCATCCTCAAGAAGCTGCCCATCAAAACCGGTGTGGTTACAACCCTGAAAATAGAACTTGACAACTCATTCACAACATAACTCCTGTAATTGGCCATTAAAAGGCTTGGCTTTTACCGGGTCGAGAAAGTACCGAAGCATATTCAAGTCGGGAAGCCCAGCATCCGAAAGCTTCGCAGACTCTGTCATCCGAAAGCTTGACCACTCCTTTTTAGCCAGAAAGCTCACTTCAGGTATGGAACCAAAGATCCATTTGCAAGGGTTGCCTTCCTTTGTGGCGCAATGAGGCACAGATGCGATGCGTTATCTGCGGTGGTTTGTGGCGTCGCAGTGTATTGCTGCATTGGGATCGATGTCGATCTCGCTTCGAACACCGGTGTCTTCGCTCTCCCGTCTCTAGAGGCTGTGCATTCAACAAGCCTCTAGATGAGTAACTAACAAGTTTCCTAGCTTTTCTGGGATAAAGGATGCTTGATTGAGTTTACAGGGTTGTTTGCAACTTCCTTCATGATATGGCTCGCACGATCAAACACTCACAACTGGTTGTCTGGGCTTTTAAATCTCAGCAACAAAGTCTTTACGGTAGTTTTGATACAGAGTTATAGAAGGATCAAATCCTAATTTATATAAAAGTCTTGACTATCGATGCAGTACATCATATTACTGAAGATAACGAGTACCTAACCTCTAAGCGTTTTCAACTTGAAAAGTAGGCAACCCAAGCCGAAGCCGACAGCCTAAAATTAGCAGAGCTGTTTCCCATTAACGTTCCAAGGTAAGCTCGAAACCTAAAGAGCTTAAATCGGAGCTGCAACTCGAGAACTCGAAAATGCCTATCTTGACAAGGCATCCGATGGGTTGAGAGTAGTCTTTGGTAACGTTACCTTGGGTAAATCAGTCAAGTAACCTTAAGTCAGCCGCACGAGAATGGACGGTAAGCTTTATCGTTTCAAGTACAGGATGTGTGGCTCGCTGACTTCTGCAATATGCTTGGGCTTACCAACACCCTCTACTTAATAAACATTGAATTATTTGCCCATCCTAGGTAGCAAGTACTTCAGCAACTGAAATTATCGAGATTTCTCTCATTACCTAGATCATAACTTCATAGTCCAAATCCATTTGTGTTTTAGTGACAAAATTGCCATTGACGCTCATTGGTTCCTTTTCAAGCTTGTCCATTCTTCCTGTCCCCCTGTCGAGCTGAACAACCACCCTACTGCATGCATTCTTTCTCACGTAAGCTCTCGCTAAAGTATCACACACTCGCTCGGCGCTCCAATATCATGGACCCGCACATCGTCCAATGGGTCTTGCATGCATCCCAGCATCGGCACTTCTGGTGGTGTTTGCGTTTGAAATTGTGCCTCGCGTCTTGCCATCCTGTAAAGCCTCCTCTTCATGGCCAGAGCCTCCTCTAGATATTCAGCTCCCTCTACATCGTTTTCATAGTCGAGTAAAATTGCCTCGATCTCGGCAGATCGGTAAGAATCTGTAATGGATGCCCAAACCATCTTGAGGTAGTCTGGTGTAAATGCAGCACCGTTGGGTCGGCTGGGAGCAGTCTGCTCTGTCAACACGATGGCCTCGTCGACATATTGGTGTGATTCCATAAGAAGTTCTGGGTCCTGGTCGAATATCCGTAGGACGTGGTTCAAAATGGATCCAAGACCCAAGAGCAAGCCCCACGCGAATCGGTATGAGGATAGAACCCTCATGGCCATGGGTGGTGCTTTAGGTGTCATGGTGGCCATTGTTGCAAATGTGACGAGTTGCCGGATCCTTGCCTTTTCGGACTGTACAAGATTGTACATGCACCGAAGCTGATACTGATAACGCCTCGGCGAGCGAATGTAGATTGCGGCTTCTGCCATTGTCGTGGGCTCCAGACTCAAAAATGTACCTTGATGGTACCGAACAGGACGAGGAGTGCCAGTGTTTTTGCATGCATTCCAAAACCACGGGCCCAACTCGAACCTCGGGTTGAGAATGTTTGCCAGAACCTAGAGACTTATCGTCAGTATGCAGTGCAAGGCTACACAAAATCAAGAACACTTACTGCTAATTGAGTCAGTCCCTGAAAGTATTCTGGCTCAATATCCTCTGCCTTTCCAGCTTCAACGGCTTCACGGAATAGATGTGATATCATTTCCCGATGCTGTTCCGCGTGCTTGCGGTCAAGCCAAGACTGAGGCCGTTAGTGGCTGGATGGGTGCATATTGTGGCTTGCAGGTACTCACATGGCAAATGTACATGACAGAAACTGTGCGCATCTTTGTGACGACAGGTTCTGAAGGGTCCTCTATTGACTTTCGAGTCGCGGTCAGAGCCTCGCCGTACTTTGTCAGAGCATCCACCTTGGATTGTTGGTATTGACGAGATCTGTATAGCGCGACCATGGCGGACACGCAGGCGTCGAGGGCTGGACTGGAACCCAGTTGTTGTGGAAGATCGGGGATGAGCTTGCCTCCAAAGGCACGTAGATCGTATCGAATGTCTTCGATGCCGAGGATGTGGACGAGCGACGACGCGACTCTTGTCTTGCCATTGCTGGGACTTTTTCTCGGTGTTGGAGTCAATCGTTGATCCTCAACACCAAAAGACTGAAACTTCCATCGCTTGACGCCATTCCCAACGCAATTGATGGATAGTCGTTTGCATCGGCCGCACTTTGGTTGGACTTTGTCACACTGCCCACCACTCCAAGGTTAGCGTGGGACGGGTCGCAACGTTAGGCGCGCATCCTCCCGCGCGGTGGCTGGCGTGGCTGGGCTTACCCTTTTCTTCTGCTTCCTACAGGCTTCGCAGCCCGTGCTGGAGGGAGTTCCAGGCATGTTTTAGGGGACCAGGCGGTGGTATTTGGGGTAGTGGAATGAAGTAAAGACACGCGATGGACGTGATGACATGTGCTGACCTGATTACCAGAGTTTAAAAGAGGTGACAACGGTCGGTATATAACTCGCGCATCAGCATCAGCAATGCCAACAAAGGTTCCTTAGCACGTGACGTGATCTGTCCCTGCAGAGTTGCAGCACATGGGGTTTTCGGCCGCAGCGAGCATGCGGGCTGAGGTTGAATTAAAACCCAACTCCGCCCTGGGGGGGCTGTGTCTGTGTGTGAGTGGCCCAGGGGTCTCAGCCTTATAACCGACCCGGCTAAAAAAAGGATCCTTCAAATGTCAGGATAAGGGCGCGGTTATCGTCTGAGGAGAAAAAAAGGTTTGGGGTTTTGAGATGGATGCGGGCATCCGCGGAAAGACAAACTCTCCGGACTGTAACCCTCTCCGTTCGGGGGATGGCCAATTAGACTTGGTGAAAAGGATCTTTGCGCTGAGTAAGAGGGACAAGAGAGGATAGATACGAGGAAAAGTCACGCAATCCCTGGAATCTAGAGCGGTAATTTGCCAACGGCAGATCAAGATGAGCATGGCAGCATGGCCCCGGACGGGGAGGAGAAAAAGCCTGCCAATCTGCCCAGCGCCAACTGTCGACAGCGACAGGGTGGTCAGACCTTTAACTGCGGCTGCGGACCAATCTCATGGCCTCTCATCGCCAAGCGACAACTGATTGCCCGTTGCGGCTGGAATCTTCCCCACTTGGTGTCCTGGTTAGTTGTATATCGCCGGACGGGGCCGGACAGGGGATGCTTGTGACTTGCGTTTCAGTGGAACCGTGCGTTGGACGAGACACGGATGAGGATTGGTATGGTCTTGATGGTGGTGTTGTGTTGCACGGGAAGAGGGTGGCACCAAAGGTCCTCCTTCGGTTTCGGTTTGACAGCTCGGCATGTGGGAGGGAGACAGTCAAGCCACAGCCAGGGAGTCATCGATCATGTGTGGCGCGTAACTCTAGGGTAACATTCACGAAGAGGATGTATATACTCTCCATGCCCAACACAAGACTTGTTCTGAGTCTTTCGTGTTTCTAGTGTCTTCTAGACTATTGGGAACTATTTAGTTCGTAGTGCGTCAACTAAATGATCTGCATGCGTCACCTGCTGAGGCAACGAACCCTATCAGGAACAACAGGCCAACACCCACTCTCCAATTAGGGGACTCACGTTGACGCGGCAAAAGGTCTCTTCATCACGATTGCACAGGTAGTCATCTATTACACAACCACTCATCCGACAAGGCAGAATACCTTTACTTCCCCATATTCGGCTCCTTTTTCCATTGTTCCAAGCCCATGAGCACGCGCGAGGCCTCATATCTGACCCCTATCGTGAAGGCCCCAGCCACAGTAATCAGCCACCGGCATGCCCGATGCCATGCCGGGGATTTCTGCATCCATTGTGTGTGGCTTGGGAGACACCAACACAACACAGCCTAAGAAATGAACGAATCGTACATCTGTTCCTGGACCTCGCAAAAGAATAGACTAGAACGCTTCTGTAGATCAAACAACCAAACAGATTGCGTAGGTGCAACACTCTATGAATGACGCATGGGCAACGTGACGCAACGTATATGCACGAGAGCTCGTGTGGGAACTTGAAAGAGCTAACACTTGCAGGGTCGATAATCTTATCTCATTGGACAATGGACCATTTTCGGATCTGCATGTCGTGTTCACCTGGGCTCTAAACTCAGGGAGGCCTCGGCCAAGACTCCAGGCACGAACAGGCTACAGCGATTGATTCACAAGACATGATGTTCCAGGTACCGAATGTATCGATAATGCTGAATGAATTGACGAGATGAAATACTTCCTGAGAAGTCTAAAACAAACTATCTAAAGAATCAAAGGAATGTAGCTAATAATTAAAACCATACAATCATGAACAGTTACCTCGCGGCCCCCAAATCTCTTGTTTCTGCACGCCACTCCCCCAGTTACTAGGTACTCCTTGCATGAACCCTCCCAAGCTTCCCTGCGTGCGCCACACACTAGTTGGGGGTTCCCAAGCGTCTGTCTCAACCACTCGCACTGCTTTCCCCAGCACCAATTAGCTGGAGTATCAGGATGCCACTCATGGCGGCCATCAGGGCCCAATGGTAGCCGAGTTCAGATGTTGCGCCAGAACCCTTGAATTGGAAGCCTCCAACCTTGGATCTGTGGTTTGATCGTGACGATGGTTTTTCTTCAGAGAGAATCGCCACCGTTTCTTTTCTGCTGCTTGAGCCGCCTTCTGTTGCTGCAGGGGAACCATAGTATTCTTGGCCGTATGGAGATGGATACCATTGCTGCGACATGTCTTCTTCTCCACCGGGGCCAAGACGTGTAAGTTTCCACTTGCCGGCAGACTTGGTAGAACGTCGCCACTCGAAAGTTTCAAAGTGGTTGTTCGTACCGTCTCCGACAACCATGGTGAACCTGAACCAGGTAACAGGATCGGCGTACTCGCACTGCAGAACGATCTGGCAAGGCATGATGCCGCAGCTTGGAACACCAGGCAGGTGAAAGGTTGATTCATGACCGGACCTCTCGACATAGAGCATCGGACTGCCCTGGACTCTTGAACCAGCGTAGAGAATCGTTGGACCGTTCCAACCCTGAGGCATGTCGGCAGAGTATAAAGCTGATGAACCGGGGGCGGCGATGTGTAGAACCATCCTGGAGGAAGAGTTCATCCAGGTGAATTGTATGTTTTGAGGGAGACCCATGAGAGCCACCTCGTGAGGAATCTCTATAGGACTATCCGGTCTCCAAGATCCTTCTCCAAGAGAGTAGGGGTCCTGAAGAGTAGGTACAAACAGTGGGAAGAGCATCTTGGTCGTGTTGAGTAGAAACCTGGGGTTGAAATTGCTGTTGCTTTTTGAACGAGTGTTTGCTGATCTGCTGTCTGATGCTTTGTATCAAGACTATGTTTCGAGTGCTGCTGGATATCCTCGATCAACGAGATACCGGAGGCCGTGTTATATACAAGAGAGTCATCCATCTTGAAGAGAATCAAGACTCGACCCAGATCTGGAACACGGTAGGCGTTTTCAGGTACCTGATGGACCGTTTGGTATGGATGACCTAATTTGCCCAGAGTTCTAGGTAGCCAGCGGGATGGATTACCTCCCCTACGTACCCTACCTACTCAACAAACTAGCGGGCGCCGTTGAACGGATTGGCTTTGGTTGGCTCCATTGCAAGGTGTGACGACACACCCCGGTGAGAGAGGGAGAACACACCAGGCCACCTTCAAGGTCAGCAAGAAAAAAAACACCAGGCGATTCTTTCCCTCAGCCCTAAATTGCTCCATCTACCGACAAACATCAAGCAAATCGGTAGTGATTGGTTCTACTGAAGATCCGTCCTTGTTGGTAAACTAAGCAAGCCACAGTTTTCCACACTGTGGTCCATCATCCTTGTCGTGTGGTTTTACAGCTTTTGAACACTTGTTGGTAAACTAAGCAACTCACAGTTTTCCACACTGTGGTCCATCATCCTTGTCGTGTGGTTTTACAGCTTTCGAACCCTTGACCTTCCCTAATCGGGTCCATTCTGCGCTGCATGGGTCCAGTGCATGCAGCAACACGTCATGATCAACTCTCAACAGTAGAGGGGGGGTGGAAGTGTGGCTGGTACCACATGGCGTCCAGGGGGTGGGTTACCAATCGAGTTGAATTTCGCGGTCCCTTGCAATATTGGGTCTTGGCGGGTGGTGATGCTATCCAACGGCGTTGCTCAACACACACTTTCATATACACACAATCTCCCCTACACGCCTCACACGATCCACTCACTTGTCATGATCTCGTTCGTGTTCACGCCCCCCTACACCACATTCGTCTTTTTCCCCTGCAGAAGCCTACAAAGGTGTCCACCGTGAACCAACCACAACTCACAATTCCTTACCTCCTATACTTGGACCACCACCCCAGATCCCCAACGCCTCATCGATTGACAGGCGGGAAAACAGGCTGTGCACACTTTTCAGCCCAAAAAGCGGAGCCCAGATTGACGGCGGCCAGGTTCTCACACCCACCTCCCAAGGGTTCGGTATGGTGTCCCATATGCAATCTTGCGCCATCCCGGAAATCCAGGGCGCAGTCCTTTTGGTAGAGGCTCAGATGCAGTCTACTCCTTTTTCTTCTCCATGCGTACGTGGCTTGTTGTGGCTTGTTATCACTTTATTGGCTAACCCTCTCGAGGAATGGTCTTGGGGTTCGATTATAAAGTGCTTAGAAGGGGTTGTTTCGTTGTTTCTGCTTCGGACTTTGGTATCAGAGTCCAAAACAAAACACCCCCTTCCCCCTTTTCTTCCCGTTTCGTACCTTGTTGCCGCTCGAGATCCTCTACTCATCCGTGTCCTTTCATGCATCTTTGGGTTCATTTGTTGTCTTTGGCAAGGCAGAAGACAAGGCAGAAACAGTGTCTTCCATTGTTTTGACTCACCACATGACACATGTCTTGATCCGGGTCCCGATCGTGGGTACCCATCCGCGGAAAGGACCCAGGCCTGCATCTAATCCCAGAATCAGGGCTACCAATAAGACTTGTTAGACGACACAACCTCTTCAGCCCAAGCAGGCTCGACTGGGTATAGAGTTTGTCTAACGGCTTCTCATCCTGGTGAGCTGGAGCGTGTGACACCTCCTGGCGGGACTAACAATGGATCTAGGGTTGCAGGAGGAACATTTGACATTGCAGGATTCGATCATCGGTACGTTGCATGATTCTCTATTCCTCCTCAGCTCACCCACCAGGGGCCACCAACGTCACCCACGGTCGAACCATCTAGATCTCACGAGGATCTTCCGAATAGAACTAACCCAACTGGAACCAAAGTGCCAATGTGAGACGTCATTTCATCCAAGAAGGCCATTGACACGAGATAATCAAGATGACCATGTAGGAAGATCACCAAGGATCTTTGGTCGGTACTCGGGTGCGGTATTTGCGCAGTGCGCATATCGTCCAAGCTTTGCTCCTTCATGTATGTGAAATCTCACATCTACCCGACCGAAGTATTGCCCTGATATTCTCCGAGAGTTTGGAACTATGGTGTTTTGAGGCTGCCGTAGTTCAAAAGTACTGCCCAGACGTTCAGCTAAGGCGCTTTTTCGGATCGACACTACATGTCATGTCCAAAAGCGTACATCGCTGCCGACTTCTAGCCTCATGTCTTTCGCCTTCAGTGAATCAAGTTGGTCAGCTGAATTGGCCATCTCCTTGGAAGCTCTGTGGAAGTCCACTGTTCCTCTAGGAATGTCCTTTGAGAAATGTGTCTGCCGGATAGCCATGGCAGCATGGCTACAACGTGGGGGTGTCAAGGACATCACCCACTCACACACCTTGTATCAAAGGCATTGTGCTCTTACTCGACACTACTGTATATCGTAGGAGCCTATCCTGAGGTTGGAATGAAACTCACCATGAATCATAATGATTGGAAACCTATCGAGCTTGAATGAAACAAGCCAGGCAAAAAAAGGCCGCCTGATACCTGAGCGGAGCTGCCTGGCCCGAATATTCGCCACACAAGCTTTTCACCAGACAATGGATGTTGTGTTGTTCAGCCAGGACTTGAAGACGATTCACATGACTCAGATGCTGCTGTCTGCCTAAGGAGTCACAATCTATCATCTTCCAGGCGACAACCAAACAGAATCGCCAGTACCTCCTCTACCATCACATGGCAGCCAATACATGACTCAAAAGTCCTTTGAAAATAGAATGATCTACTCTTGGCGAGTCAAAACAGCCTCACTTTCGTCATATGTGAAACCATCTCTCAAGACGAAACTTGGACGATGCGTCTTTATTCGTTTCCTAATTTTAGAAGAAACGAAAGTCCTGAGATGATATGAATTAGTTCACCAATCTTGGAAGTGTTCACAAGTGCCGAAAGGAACTTTACTGGTTTGATACTGATAGACTATAAGATCGCTTGGGCATAGAATTCCACTTCCGCATCGGGTAAATCCTGCGCCTTACGGATATAGGTATCCAGAGATTAACACTCTGACACCCTTGACACGTTGATAATCTCACCCCTTATGCAACGTTAACTTCCATGACAGATGAATGGCACCCATGCTAAGTACGATATCGTGTGTAACACACTTGGCAGGCAGAATGCTCTCCTGAGATTGCAGTCATAATCCATCATAGTTAGTCACATGCACAACACCAAGACAAGATCCAACTTAAGCAATGACGTTTAATTTGGCCCACAAACATCAGTTAGCTGTCAGTGGGTCGGGTCGGATCCGGTGAGGCGGAGGCGGGTTTGCCGGGATCATGTAGACGAAGCTTGGCAGAGCAAGCATCTCGTTTATCCCTCTTCAGGGATCTCACTTCAGAGCACAAGCCTCAGGCAAGGATCGTCCTGCAGCACGGCCCAGGGTTGCATTACACGTGGTGGTACTTGGGTATCAAATAGTATTAGTAGTAGTAAGTTAGTATCCCCCCTCGTAATAATCCGCTGTCACCAAAGATCCATCATCCATCAACGTCCCCATCATCATCAGATCCCTCCCGTACGCCATGCTGTAAAGACCACACCACCCAACGAGCCCACTCATGATGCATCGCAGCCAATTCTAACGGTCCGTTCCTGCAAACTTGACGCTCTTCCTCCTTTCCCTCTCCCCGGTACCCACCACCCTTCCCGGGCTCGAGCTGAGGATCCCGCCCGTCCCCTTATTCAGGGCCTCCCGTGCCATGCCCACAGCTCGGCTCTGCGGGATGTCGTTCCCGTCACTCTTGACTGCCCGGTCCATTCCTGGCCGCGGGCTAGATCGTCTGCTACTGCTGGTGCCCCGCTCGTCCCTGGCTCGTGTCTTCTCCACGGCAGCGCGGCCGAGTTCATCAGCTCGGGCTGTTGTGGTCTCGTTTCGGTACTTGCCAGGGAGACAAGCATGTCCGCAGCCGTCCAGGGGGCAGCATCCATCACTGTATGTGGATGGGCCGCTGCTCGGCTCAAACGGTTCCGTGGGTGCATGCCAGGCTTGGAGACAGGAGGCATGCCCACCGTGCGCGCACCCGGGACAGTACCACCACTCGGACAGCCAGGAAGCAGGAGAATCCATGGCGGCGGCGATCTCAGCCGGGATATAGTTGGACTGTTCTGGATCCCGATGATGGCACACGGCACAGGGTGCCATGGCTGTGCGACAGCGCTCGCATGTCCAGATGGCATCGGGCCCATCCTTGGGGTCCCGCTCCCTGGGCTTGCGACACGCGGAGCAAAAGAAGCTGACTTTTCCATTCTGTTGGGATGGGCTAAAGATGGCTGTATAGTTCTCGCCCCATTCAGGTAAGCCCTTTGGCCATCCTTGGATGCAGAGGTTCCGTAAAAGGGACGCCTCAATGAAGAGGCTCATTCGCATGAGGCGTGAGTGATGCTGCTGGAGGATGGCGCTGGCTTGGAAGTGATCGATGACGTATTCCGGCACCAGCGGCTTGAGGAGAAGAATAATGGCCGAGGCGTTCAAAGCAGAGGTCCGTGATTCGTAGTCTAGGGCCTTGAGTATGAGAGAATAGGGGTCCAAGGGCGAGATAACGGCATCTGTCCCAGAGGCAGCGGTCGGATGAGGGTAGGGCGGATCATCGTCCCATGGGAGGTAGTCCGTCTCGATGACATGTGGTCGAATGTCTTGCTGGGCAGGGAACGGTCCCTTGAGGGGACTCGGCGATCTACTAGGGTGACTAGATGGAGCGAGAATAATGGGCTGCGGGGGTTGTTCTGGAACTGGAGGTTGTTCAGCGATCGGTGGGGACTGCTCAGCGGATTTCGGCGCTGGAATATCGAGCTCCAACTCAGAGGTCTGAGAGGGAATGGTATCGTCTGTTCCCATTGTTGTCTGTGAAATCATAAACACTTCTTCCGGAGAGTCAATTACGGCCTTCTTGCTGCGTGGCTTGGGTGAATCGTTGGGGGTCTCGGTTGATGGATCAACCTCCTCGCCGCGTATCCGGCTAGGATACTCTTGACCCTCCTTGTCCATATCTGAGGCGTGCCTTGCGAGGCTAGATCGCCATGGGCCGCTGGCACTCGGGGTCGATGTCGGCCGTTCTTTCGTAGCATCAGACGTGGAAAACATCTGAGCAAAGCTCTCGTCCGAGTCGTGTCTCGTCACTCTCCGAATGTTGGGGCTCGCAGGACCGGCATAACCCAAGGATAAGGGTTCCTTCTTCTTGGGCGCAGGGACATCCACTGCTTTGGCCAACACTTCCATATCATAAAAGTCATAACCCTCGGTGCTAGATATTTGTGAGCGTTCACTTTCATGGCTCATATCCGACACGGGGACCGAGTCGAGGCGCTGCCGGGGGGTATCTTCGAACCTGTCGTTTATACCGGGCCCCAGCGTGAAACCATCGGACGCGACCGACGCCAATCTCTTGCCAGCTTGCTGCGAGTTCCCGTTTTGACTGTCTCCTCCGTCTGCCGGTCGCGCAACTGGAGTTGGGACGTTCGAGGTGCTCTCAAATCCGAGGGCCAGAAGAGATCGAGTGCTTAGGGAGCGGCCGCCGAGACCGTTCTGTGCAGAAGGACGCCTGGGCGTTTCATCGCCGTATCGACTGGCAATGTAGTCAACGGGTCTCAGTCTTCCACTTCCTTTCCTGTCTTCTATCTTCACCTTCTGGAACCGACCGAGCCGAATGTCGAGATGGTATTGAGCGCGTCGTGCAAGGAGCAGGTCGACTGCATAAGACAGAATCCGCCATGTCTGGGCGAGCCTGAAGAGTGAGACGTGTTCTGCTGCCCTCGCGTACTGTTCTAGAATGGACGCCACCCTCTTGATGAGTGGTTTGCCGTCCTTAACGTATGGAAGCTCACGTTGGAGCGTTTCGAGGTAAATCCCCGAGAGGTGCTGGTATATCTGTGCCGTTCGTGAGGCAGGCAGACGCCCAAAGGCCATTGTTTGTTGGGTCTTGAAGATACCCGTCACCTTGATTGCTTGATCTAGTCCCAGAGGTTTGTGCTCATCGCCAATACCCGGACCAGATGGCGGAGTTGTACTCATAGGAGCAGATCTCCCCGCCGTTCTCTTTCGACTCAGCTTTCGTCGAGGGCCAAGAAAGCTGCCGACAACATCCTCCTCTGAGTCGCTTCTGCTGATACTCAACATCGGGGCGTTGGGGCTAGAGCCATAAGTCCCTCGAGGTACGATCTCGGCATGATGAGTAACGGGAGGTCGCGGTCGTTGCGAATGTGATCGCTCATCGAGAAACATCATTACGTCGCCCCTCGGAGAAAATGCCATGGAGGACGTTGACTGTCGGTCGATCACCTTGGGAGCAAAGGCGACATCGCATTGCGTAAAGAGTCCATCCGAGCCCACGGTCCACAACATGTCTTGGTCTTGCCAGAGCAAGGCCGCCGGTGAGGTATCGAACCTCTCAATCTCCTTATACGGCATCGTTGGCCGAGCCAGATCCCAGATGTGCACTGCCGATGTTCCATAGCGTCGAGAACTAGTGTCATCATATGAAACTGCGACTTGTGCAACACGCTTGCTCTGAGCTGTGGCTGACCATAACCCAGGTCGCCACGCAATCGAGAAGATGGGTGCAGGCGTTGTAACCGACCACTTTGGCTTCTGCCGTTTGTCGGCCGTATTCCCCAAATCCCACGCATGAAGTTTCGTGTCTGCGCCTCCGCTGACAAGATGATTTCCGTCAGGATGCCACGCAATAGAGGCGCATGCCTTCTCGTGGGCGTTAATCCTTAGTAGGGGCCTCGCTGGCTGTCGCACATCCCACTTCAAAACCACTCCGCCTTCTGTACAACATGCCATCTCATGTCCAACCTTGGGCGACCATTTGACTTGTCGGACCGGATCGATACACTTGAGAGGTGCAAAGCGTTGGCGAAAGGTGACACCGCCAGAGCGGCCTGGGACGGCAGTCGATGTGTCGAAAACGCGCGCTATTCCGTCCTGGCTGCCTGATAGAAGCCAGCTCTTGAGGTGCGGGTTAACATCCAGAGTAGTGACTTGTCGAGAATCTTCCTGCATTTGTATATATTCCAAGGGCTCAGCCGCGCCAGATCCTACTCTTGCGACATCGTATGCAAAGATCTTGCCGTTGGCGCAAGCCGTAAAGATGGTTGAACCTCCGTGCCATTTCACATCCCGTATACTGAGTTGATCTGCCACCTGGCTACCCTTTGAAGTATTGGGTTGTGCGGTTATAACAGCCCGTAGGTCCACGCCTTCGCGAAAGTTGAAGTTGAAGTTGTGAGGATCGTCCAGCACCACCGTCTTTAGAATGTGCGCGCCAGCGAGGACGGCCGCTCGTCGGTCGGGGGAGACATCGAGGCTAAGGATCGGCACGCCTGCTTTATACTCGGCATCTTGCGACTTGGTTGGGCGGAACGCTGCCCCGATGGTGGATGCGGGCGCGCTGGTGATGGAGAGGTTGCTCGGGTCGCCGGCTGGAGTCTCGGGAGCGGCTTTGCCGAGCAGCTTGCGCATAATCTTTGACTCGCGGTTATACATGATTGCGGTATCGTCGAGCTGGTTGCGACGCCATTGGAGTTAGTTCAATGGGCCAGCTTCGGCATGTTCGAGGCGGCGCGGGGTGAGTATCGCGATACTATCGAGTGGTGGTTGAGGTGTGTGGCATGGAGAGGCCGAGGGAGCTTCTGTGGGGCTCTAAGGCAGAGGGGAAATTGTTAGTGCGAGCTCACGTGATGCCCCGGACTCTTGACTCCGGCTCACTCCTCCGATTCTGGCGGCCTCAATACTACGCGGGTTCATAGCGCTGGGTTTTCAGGCAGTTAAACATCACAGATTTCTTTCGGCGTGTCATACTAGGAGAGAGACGCATTTTATACCAAGATCTTGTAGACATGTCAGCCCTCGGCAGCTGCCTTACCTCCACAACTGACCTTCCTTAACGGTCCAATCCAGGCTGAGATAACCCTCCGCAACCATCAAGACCGTGATTGTCTTCAGCCAGTCATCAATCTGTATTCCTTGATCTGACGTGAATTCTTTCATCCGGCTTACACAAGCTTACTTACGGCAGTCTCGGACTCAGTGTCCGACTCGACCGTTGGGAGTCCTGTTGTGGCGGTGGGTCTACCCGCCTTGGCGAGTCCCTTAATTTCAGCCTTGGAGGAGGGACTTGGTAAGGCTTCACTTCCAGACGACCCAATTTGTTAGGGAAGCGTCTTGTTTGTCCATTTCTGGACGAGGCTTAGATCCTTCGGCCTTCCAATGTCTACAAATACCCGTTGAGATGTGCAAACAAGCCGCACAGCTCATCTAGCGGTATCGAGGTGACAGGTGACCTCCACTTCACTGCACTGCCTCTTCATCGCGCGATGGACCATTTTCCCAGTTCGGAAAACCCAGAAACACCCAAGTCAGTGTAGCTTAACTACTCGTAGACGGGACTAAGGATTGGGCTTAACAATTGCGCGACCGCTCTGCTAATTAAACTTTGAGTTCGTGTTGCTCCAACGTCGCAACGCGCAAGGCAGCGGCTCCTTCGCGAGGACGGAAGCGTGTTAGCTTGGCTTCCATCTCAAACCTGTGAAGAAGCGGAAACTGTCTGCGTATGAGACTCAAAGCGAGGCCTCAGACGCCGCCTTCGTGCAGATGATAAGACGAGCGATTCTGTTCTTCCTCTTTCACTCGAATACACTTCCAACAAGAGTAGTAACTTGTTGGCTCGAAGTCCGTGCTGTCTAAATGGGCAATGAAGCCTTAAATGCGCGTTAATGAGGCCCTGTCCAGAGAATACGGGGCAAATTGGCAGCATCTTCGTAGCCGACTGTTTCGGGCAACCTCGCCGAGGGCATCCAAGTGGCTCCCTGTCTTTAGCTAGTGGATCCTTCAAGCTGTGGTTCCCACGCCTGTTAAGGCTGGCCAACCATCGCCAACCACAAGCGCGAAGAAGCGCCCTCTGCCCAGCAGGGGGTTCACATCGATTGCAACCACGCGGGTTCAACTGGTCCATGATTTGCGGAAATATGCAGTCAGCTTACCGATCAGTCTCCTTAATGCCTGTATGAAACAAGGACAGGGCAATACTAGCCTTGTTTGTGGATCCGAGAGCTACGATGGCTTCGCCCCCAAGCACACTCGGGCCTTGTTGCTTGCCCACTTCCCTGTTTTCTCAAAAGTCGCCCTATGGCTCGGCGGTGGGCATCTTGAGATTTCTCTCGTTCTGTTGTTGGTGATCTTCAACTGTACGGGACCAGACGAAACAAAATGCATCAGCCTCAGGACAGCGAGGGCCTTCAGGTCGACACACATGCCCAACAGGCGGCCAAGGCTCCAGAGGTTGCTCAATATGGGCCAGATGGCAATCCCTACTATCTCCCTCCTGGATACCAACCGCCTTCAGGCCAAAAGACTCAGCGTGTTCCCTTTGGTCTCGGTGTGTGGACGTTTGCTGCTCTCGTCGCCCTCCTTACTGCCATTGTCGTGGGAGCTGGTGTAGGAGGCGGACTTGGTGCAGCTCTGGCTAATGCTAAATCGTGAGTATTATTTCTTCGTTCATTTACTACATGAGCGTGTACTGACATTGGCCTCAGCGACAACGACTGCTCTGCTGCTACTGCTGCCTCTGCCGCTCCTGTAGAGACAAGTACACCAACAGAATGCTCAGCCGCCCCCGAATCAACCACGACTTCCGCCGAAAATGATACCGCCCCCTACGTGCCTAGACCAGCCGACGAGGTCCAACTTCTCGAATTGGACTGTCCCAAGGACAAGAGTCAGTCAACTTCATTCAAGTCAAGCAAGGGATACGACTTCAAGTGGTGGTGCGGTGTGAACGCACCCGCGGGAAACGAAGCAGAGGAGGGCGGTGTCATCTCGGACGTCTCCCCGCTCATCGCGTACACTCTACAAGACTGCCTGAACGCCTGCAGCGCCATGATCGACAAGGACGAGAACGAGGGATCTGGAGTCAAGTGCAGGAGTGTGGTCTTTGGCAAGAGGATGTCGGAGGAGCTGGGTAACTGGGGTGTCAACTGCTGGCTCAAAAATGGCACCAAGACGAAGGGAAGCGAATGGGGATTCAAGGACGACTGGTATGCGTACGCAGAGAGGTCGGATTAAAGAGGTGGATGGCGAGATTACACGACAGCGCTGATTTGGCAAAGCGATACTTTTGATACCTCATACATATTATTTATTAACTATTTCTTCTTCACATTTCCTTGGAATTGGTGTTGAGGATTGCAGTGGTGGCGTCTCTTGACCCGGGACTGGACGCTTAGCGCTGGTACGGAGTACAGCGACTTGGATCCAGGAACGCGCGGACAACGAATCCTTCCTTACAAAGAAGCAAATAATACCGTACCTATAACATGGTGGTGAAATGACTCTTGGCATCCCAGCTGTCACGATGCAAGGATTCCTTGGCGGGCTTCACTTGGCGGCCACAGCTTGGACAGGGATCGGACATGGAAGCCGGCACTAAGACAAGCTCCGATGGACCCAATTGACGCTCACGACGAAATCAGTTTTATCGCGATGAAGAGTTTATGATACAAGCTCGTCAACTGGAAGTAACCGTATTTTTAAGGTTCATGATAGAAAAAAAAAACCCCCGGCCATTTTTGCAGTAGCTCCGCCCTGGCTTCTCGGCCATTGCCTGAGCGGAAAGAATGTCTTCAGCCGTAGGGTAGGCCAGTCTGTAGCGACGGAGATGAAGGCATTCACACCACTAAGAGAGGAGTGATACGCGCCTTGGGGAGATACCCAGAGCGTACGACGTCCATTCAACGTCTCGCCAAGACAATTCCCCCTGAGACCCCTCCTCCTGTGAGCCGTGACTCGCCGCATTTGGCAGCCAGGCAACGACAGCTTCGGTCCCGAGACAGTGACATGGGGTACCGAAGGATTGGTATCCAGGAACGAGCATCGCATTTGACTGGGTCGTTTAATCATCAAGCCATTATACGACGTGACTCATGCACCTGTCACTACCCCTCAGATACCCTGGAACCTGGATAGTACATAGCCGTCAAGCTCGCTTCGAACTTGACACTGTTTGACCATCTTCACCATCGCTTCAACATGTCAATCAGCTCCTGTTGCACCAAAGGTTTCAAATGGGATGGAGAACCCACTGGCCGAACTGAACAGCTCGCGGATCTGGATTGTTATGTGACGGGCGAAAACTCCAAGGCCGCAGTTCTCATCATTCACGATCTTTTTGGCTGGACATTGCCAAATATTCGTCTCAGCTGATCACTACGCCAAAGAAGCCGATGTGACAGCCTACGTCCCCGACTTTTTCCAGGGTGATTCTCTTCCTCTTGATCTTCTCACGGCAGAGAAATGGGGTGAAATGGACATGCCGGGGTTTCTGACACGAAACTCGCGCGAAATCCGCGAACCACAGATTTTCGCCTTCGCGAGGGCTCTTCGTGAGAAGTACGACAAGCTGGGTGCGATTGGCTTTTGCTATGGCGGCTGGGCTGTGTTTCGACTCGGGGCTAGGGAACACGTCCCGCCGCTTGTGGACTGTGTCACGTCTGCGCACCCGTCCTTGCTGAAGGCGGAAGATATTGATGGAGTTAATGTCCCAGTGCAAATGCTTGCCCCCGAGTTTGACCCCGTGTACACGGCGGAACTGAAGCTTCACACGTTTCAGAAGTTGCAGGCTGCTGGGTTGCCATTTGACTATCAGCATTTCCCTGGCCACGCCCATGGTTGTTTGGTGAGAGGAGATAAGGAGAGAGAGGGCGAAAGAGCGGCTATGGAAAGGGGCAAGAATGCAGCCGTTGCGTGGATGAGATTGTTCTTACATGATGAGTGATGATGCGTGGATTTACAGGATACGTTTCATTTTTTCCTCTGGCCCAATGCTTCATCATCAAGGGAGCTGTCACCATGTGAAGAAGAGGCAAGAGAGATGTTTGAGGTGGGTTAGACTACTAACGTCGTCTATTTACTGATGCTTGATCCATCTCCCCATCCATTCCTCGTTCACCTTCTTTGCCTCATCAATCATGCCAAGCTCAAGAAGAAGCTGGATAGTTCCTCTAGCGGACGAGTGAATGGCCGAGCTGATCCAGGCCTGCGTAGGTGCTGTGTGCTCACCAATGAAAATGGTGTTGTGCTCAGTGCGATGATAAGCTGGGATGTATAGCTTGTGCTGTTCAACATCTGGCCGACACCAAGACGTGGCGGTGTGTTCATCTTGAAGCCAGCAGAGACGCTCGTAGTCGCCCGTGTAGAGCTCCCTCGCCTGTTCTCCGTGCAAGCTCACGATGGAATCCAACACCAGCTGCGCATGCTCTTCATCGGAAAAGCTGACGTAGCGATCACTCCAGTCACCTCCGCGATAGTGTGTAATGAGACCTGGCCGCGACTCGTTAAGTCCATAGACCGGGTAGTAGAGAGCCCCGATTGGTCTGCTGGTTGGCATTGAGTAGCCGCCAAAGATTGGCCTCTCACCCTTTTCCCAGAACCGTTCAGAAAAGAGCAGGGACACCTTGCAGGCAGATTTGAACCTGAGGCCTGCTTCACTGATGGCACGGCCGAGGACCGAGGAGAAGCTTGGTAGTTCCATGAATCGCGTCATGGTGAAGGGAACAGCCATGATGGTGTAGTCGTAGTCCTTGGACTCAAAAGTTCGGTTGCTGACACTGGGGTACCACGATAGTCGAGTGCGAGTGCGGCCGTCCGTGTCTTCCACATTTTCAACTTTTCTGATCTTTCGGTTTAGAATGAGTCTGTCAGAAACATGGGGTAAAAAGGCATCCGACAGCCTGTTGAAGCCACCATCCACACACTTCCACTCGGTCTCTCCGAGGGAATCTTTGGTACCGTCCAACCCGAGGTTCGAATTGTGGACCATTTCATCCCAGAAGACGTCATAATCGGAAGCAGTCCAGATGGCATCGGTGACATTCTCAGTTGCGTGAAAGGCTTCTCTCATCATGCACTGTTGACTCCAGTCATCAAGACCCATGTCCATGACACGCTTGTGCGAGCGCCAGACATCTCGCTGAATCTCCCTCAGCATAGTTTCATTCTTGAGGATCTTGTTCATGCGGGCTTTGGTCTCGTTGTACTCGGCAGAGGTCAACGCTGGAGGCTTTCCAAGACTGGGATCGGCGAATATGTCTGCTCGAGTTGGGACACTGCCGTCTGGGTGTCTCCCAGTTCCCCAAGCAATGAGCTCATTGGGATGATGCTGAATCCATGGAATGAAGTCAACCTTCCACTTTGTTTCATTCTTGTTCATTTCATTGAGGGTGTTGGCTAGTTGGTAGGTTAAACCGTGCTCAGTGTAAACCTCTGTTGAGTTGTCGCTTTTGTACGTGACAGTATGAGGAAGTCTCATGGGTCCCATCTCGGCAAACTCCTGAGTTCCTCCGACAAACTTGGTCCTGAATCGTCCGCCGATTCTCTCACTGGCTTCGATGATCTCCCAGTTGTGGAAACCGATGCTGTCGAGCATCAAAGCTGTGGTGAGACCAGAGATACCTCCGCCCACGATGGCGATAGAAACGTTCGAGTTTCTGGTGGCTGAAGTACAGTTGACTGCTGCGACTCCATCAAACCAAGCCCCGATGGATTCAAAGTCCTCCATCAAAGGCTTCTTTGAACATGTTTCGGTTCCATGTTGGGTCGCATGCGGCACTGCTTGGCCACACTCAGGGAAGGACAGGATTGCTAGGAGGATCAAGGAAGCCTCCCACAAACGGTTTGATAGCCCGACCATGATTTGGGTGCGAGACAGTAAAGAATTGAAGAAATGGGCTAAGAATGCTGAGCTGTGCTGTGAGCTGGAGAGCAACAGCCTAAGAGCAAAGCGGACTATTTATACATATCTCTATCTGATGTTCGATCCGAGTCAATGTTACGACATCCCACGCTGTATCAGCCATGAAAGTGGTGATTACTCTTACGGAGCCTCAACTCGACCTTGATGGCTTGGCGTTTCCTGTTCTTCCATGAGGGATATTCATAACCCACGATGATCAGCGTTGAAGTCATGCCGCCAGACATTTTAGTGGAACGTAAAGAAACTTGAATATGGTTAAATGTAACTGTATATGATGCCGGTAACCCGGATGGCTTGGCATCGAAGCCACTAATTCAGCATCCGTGGGGTGTTCCCGTTCAGGGATTATTCATATCCTCTCGTCGATTCCCTCGGTTTTTGCATGGTCGAATAAGAGAAAGGATTTCGGTTCCCGCAGTTTGAAGATCTGCATATTCTCGTTCTCTAGGATCCCTGCTGTCCTGCATGATTATGGGGCTTTCCATCAGGGTTCTTACAAGACGATATCGGCATTTCCCATCGATGCAAGGGTATGGTGAAGTGGATGTTGAAATAACCCGAATAATGGAATAAAAAAGACAACTTGGTATTTTCTCACTCCAGCAACTGTCCCGAGTTACTGACCGGGCTCCTTGTTTTCTTTGGAAACTCTCCTGTCTCGATTCTTGGAGAGCACTTGAAGTATTATAACACGAACTGTTGATGCTGTTTCAGAGCTGCAGTCAATGAATTACTGGCGGTATATGGTGGCGGCGGCCCTCCTGAGGCCTTTTATGGCCTCTACATATTCGTTTTCAACCACCGGAACGACCCTGCAGCTCAATGGCATTTCTTACTACTTACCGCCTCATGCAGTCGGAAAAGTCTCGACGGCCGTGTTTGAGGTTGATGAAAGCATTGGGCTGCTTCCAATTACTGTTCTCAACACAGACGAACAGTCATTGAGTCTTGATGATGTCAATAACATCACGGCAACGTTTTCAGAGACGGATGATGTTTATCAACTTGGTTTCGCCCAAAGTGAGTCTTCTTACTTGAGGTATTATGTTCCGAAAAAGTACTAATTCTACGTAGGTTTCTACGTACAAGGAAGGAGTGCAAATAATGATAGAGGTGATGTTACGGTGCTGGGTAACTCTACCGCTTTTTGGGTCTCCAAAGCTCAGCATGACAACCCTCTCCCCGATGGCCCGTACTTCGTCTCTACTACTGGGCGCATCTACCAAGCTTACAGGCTGTACGCCGATGTTCAAGGGGCATTTAGTGAATCCTCAATCTTGAATCAAGATGGCTCGTATTCGGTTCTTCCAGCCAACCTAGCTGGCCAATCCCTTGCAGTTGCCGTTCCTTCGCGACTCTACTTTACAAAAACCACTGAAAAGCCATTGGCTGGTGTTAGACTTGGGGTTAAGGACATTTTCGATATCCAGGGGCTCAAGACCTCGAATGGCAACAGGGCTTGGTATCATCTTTATCCTGCAGCCAACCGGACGGCACCTGCTGTCCAAAACTTGCTGGATGCCGGTGCTGTCATTGTCGGAAAGATGAAGACGAGCCAGTTCGCAAACGGAGAGTCGGCTACTGCTGATTGGGTGGATTATCACGCACCATTTAACCCTCGAGGAGATGGGTATCAAGATCCATCATCCTCTTCTGCTGGTCCGGCTGCCGGAGTAGGCGAGTGTGGCAGGGCAATCCGCCGAAGGTCGACGCTAACAAATTAAACAGCTGCTTATCCCTGGCTGGATATTGCCCTTGGATCTGATACTGGAGGTAGCATCAGGTCACCCAGTCAAGTTCAAGGGATCTATGGGAATAGGCCGAGTACGCCATATCCTCACACTTTTAATTACGAAGCTAACTGGCCTAGGCCATGGAATGGTTTCCTTGGATGATACCATGCCTCTCTCGCCTCAATTCGACACGGCTGGCCTGTTTTCTCGTGATCCTGCTCTTTGGAAAACAGCCGCCCAGGTCTTGTATGGCACAAACATCAGCTTCAATGACTCGTACCCTTCAAATGTCTTCACGATTGGCTTTCCCACACGGGCTAAATCTGAACTAGATATCATCCTCACCCACTTTCTGGCTAACCTGACCAACTTTCTCTCGGCCAAAGCCAATCCTTTTGATCTTGAAGAGCACTGGGATAGCACGAACCCTGGTGCCCCATCTGTCTCGGCATTGCTTAACAACACATACGAGATTGTATCGGCCAAGGAGCAGGCAAGACTTGTACGAGATCCCTTCTTCAGAGACTATGGGGCCACCTATGCTGGACGGCGGCCTCATGTCAACCCTGCACCCTTGAGCCGTTGGGCGCTTGGAGACAACTCAACGGCAACTGTTGAACAGGGCATCGCAAACAAGACTAGATTCATGGAATGGTTCAACACCAGGGTATTATACCATGACGCTGGATCTTGTTCTGACAACCTGCTCGTCTATGTTCCGAGAATGCCCGAGCCAGTTTACAGAGACACCTACCGGACAGGCCCGCAAGTCCCAAAAGCATTTTCAACAAGTCGAATATCAGTAATGAGCGAGACCCCTGATATGGTTGTGCCGATTGGACAGGTGGCTTATCATTCTTCAATTACTTCTCACACAGAATACTTGCCTGTTACCGTTGACATGATGGCCGCAAAAGGTTGCGATGGCATGTTGTTCTCTCTTATTCAGGACTTGTACGAGGCCGGAATCTTGCGCATCAGTCAAACGGGGACGAGTCATGTTACCGGTGAGGAAGTTTTAGTCTAGGCAGGCTAGGCAGGCTTTTGTCCGAGGAGTCTATTAGACGGTGTGGCATCAAGGTCATGGAAAAGTAGCAAGGTCATATTTGATCGAATAGTCTGCAGGAACTCGCATGGAACCGATGAGCTGCTTTTCGGTCTACGCGCCTTTAGATAGCTTGAAAACATGGAAATCAGTGTCAATTAAGTTTAAAAAAATGCAATTCTCAAGAGGAAGTAGCCAGAAACTCGACCCATTTCCTAACCCCAAGAACCAGCCATGTTTTTCATACGAAGGTCTCCTCTGCAGCCTGATACATACCCTCACTACATGAGACCTGGGCCTTTTCTACCACGGACTCTATTTCACATCGTTCACCGTCATTATTGCCACGCTTGTAAAGGCCTGGAAGAATGATAATTTCGACAGACTTGAAACATGGGTTCTGTCTGGGCTCATCTTCATCCTCTTCAGGACACTCCACGTCTTTCATCTGGTCTGGTTGGAAGGGATAGGCCTGGATGTAGTCGTCTCCAAGGGGGTCATTGGCCGCTTCAATGCACGGGAAGCGTGAATACCAGTGCGCTCGTTGACGGCGCAGTACTTGAGACAGCTCAACGGCGGGCACAAAGACATTCTCACAGAGGGTACGCTCTAGCTCGGGCAAGTTGACGCTAGGAGAAGCCATAGGCATTATAACTTTCAATGTTCTTCGCACAGCATCGTTCAATGTCTCGGTACTGTCTTGGGTCCAGAGGTGTGAGTCGAAAGTCTTGTCGAGGAAAGCGAACGTGAGGGCCCTCCACTCGTGATAAGAGGATTGACTGATTTCTTCACCTGTGCCACTAAGATAAATGGACCTCTACCATAGAAATAAGGGTGCGTACTCACCAGATGGCATGATATTGGCTTCTAGGTTTCTGATAGCGTCCCTCTCCTTCTTGGGCAACCACAGGTCGGTTTCAAACTCCTCTCGGTTGAAATCTCCCAAGACTCGAAGCGACACGTTCAAGGCAACCCATCCTCGGATAAACATCCTGCGGCGTTTCTTGTCACCGACTGGCAGGAAATCTGATAGTTCGTCGAGACTGCGCATGCCGGGCAGGACTCTTTGGATCAGGGGTGCAACGGCGGGAGAAATGCCACTCATGTTGATGGGCTGTGAAGGGCCCATGCAGAACTTGGCTGACCAGTTCTTGATGGGTTGAAAGACATTGTTGAATTGTTGACGGATAGAGTCATCCTGCTCTTGATGACCTAGACGGCTCTCCTGGGCGTCTTGTGCTGACTGCATGGTTTCGACGCGGTTCTTGAGCCGACTGCCTTCACTCTTCAAGTTCTGTAGATGAGCTTCGAGGATTTTATTGCCCTTTTGGAGAGACTCGATTTCGCGATTCAGTTGTTCGCAAGACGGCTTATGTGGTACATCATCATGACGAGTATTGGCATTTGGCGAGAGATAATCAAGGAACTACTGGTTTTAGTCTCTCTTAACGTGAACATTTTCTTGCTGTCTTACGGTTTGGGGAATAGACCTCCGTGGTGTTGCCTTGTGTGAGTTGCGAAATCCGTCATCGTATCTGGGATCACCTCCAGCGGAGGCACCAGAATATCCGGATGACTCGCCGCTGCGGCTGGACGGAGGCAGCGGATTTGAAGAGCGCCCGAAACGATGCTTTTGCCCGCTCGGACCGGGGACGTGAGCCTTGGGCTGGCCGCGGTTGGCTTGGTAATAGGATTCCTCATCGTGAATCTCGTACTCGTAACCTTGTCTCTCCAGACCCCGCTGAGAGTAATGGGACTGTTCCTGACGGGAAGGTGTGTCCCTTCCGAACATGGTGAATACCTATGGGATGATACAATGATACGAGAGATAATTGTGCCGAGGTTCAAGGGCAGACACGTTGGAAGCTGAATGTTAGTTGGAAGTATTTGGAGCCATTGCAAGACCTTTTGAGTTCCTTATCCTCCCTGGGCTTCTTCTTCTGCTCTCTAGTCTGCCCCGATCACAAGGTCCTAGGTTTCTGCAAGAGTGCCTTGTTACGTGGCGACCCTTGCACAGAGAGTACTTGACAGGTACCGCCAAGACCCGGTAACACGTAAACGTGGCGACCATAGGGAGACAACATATTCAGCCCGAGTACTCAGTGGACCTACGAGGAGTTGAGGACAATGAAAATGAGGGGATTCTTGACGAGACAATCGGCTTGAAACAGTGAGTTTAGATTAACACCAGAAGGAGCCCCTTAGCTAACCAGTCATGCTGTAGCTCAATGCTGCGGACCGTATTCGATCACGTCTGCGGTCAAATCGACACTCTGGTGCAAAACCAGATCAACGAGGTGGCTTCCAATGGCCTTGCGGTCAAAGCCATCCTTCTCGTCGGTGGCTTCGGTTCAAGCAAGTATCTCCACCGTCGACTGGAGCAGTCATACTCGTCACAGGACGTCTCCATTCTCCAAGTCGATGGAGCGTAAGTGGAGCCCTGAGATTTCCCCCATGCCCAATGCTGGCCTATGCCGGTAGATGGAGTGCAATCTGTAGAGGTGCTTGCATTGGGGCCTAGAACATGCGAATGGGCAGCCTGGTGCTTCAAAGGCCCCAGCACCTACCGTCACGGGGAGGATCTCAAAGTACAGCTATGGAGTACCTGTCTCCATTCCCTTTGAACCTTCCCGGCATCTCTGGGCTGATCGGTTTCTCGATCCAGCGACGAACAAGTACTATGCAGGCAACCAGATGCAATGGCTACTACGACGGGTAAGCGTTCCTCCTTGAAGCTTTCAGCACATCGTTTCTAACACCGAGTGTTTAGGGCGAGAAGGTTAATGAAGGATCAATATTGAGTGTCAACGTTCTTGTCAGCGTACACGGCGTGGGCTGGACCTCTTCTGGCAAGCGTGACTTTGAGCAGTCACTCTACTACTGCCAAGATAACGATCCCCCATCTCGTATGAACGACAGTGAGTACCCTACCACGAGCCTGAACCCAACTAATCTCGTATATGCAGACGTCAAGCAGCTCTGCACTGTCAACTTCTCGGTTGACGAGTCGAAGATCTGGCTCGAAAGGAGCTACAGGAGCGAGGCCGTACCAGGCAAGTGGAGAGACATGACACTGGACCTGATGGTGCTGCTGGGAAACGCGACGCTTGATTATGTGGTGAAGTATAGGGACGAGTTTGTTGGTGCTGTGGAGGCTAACTACGTGGAGCAATTGTCATGATTGTATTTCTTGGGGTAGACAAAGGGCAAGATGGAGGGCCATACCTGGGATCTTATCACTGTTTGCTATGGGTAGGACACATGTGGGGTTACAAGGGAAGTGACTTTTAGAATATCATATCACACTTTCAACAGTGTTGGTACTTACCAGGCGTACTCAAGACACTCTATCTGTGTGAGAAAGGGAGTGGAGAACTTTGTTATCTCTCCATATCACTGATTTTATTGTATAATCGCTCTCTTTGGAGGTCACACGCAATGGTGCCTTGGTGCAGCCAGAACGGCCCATCTTCAAGGATGGTTGCTTGCTCAATGCCGCCAAGAACCGCCTCAGAGAGCTTGACTCCAATTGATCCTCTTTTATTTGGGACTCATAGCAGAGAGCTGATAACAATAAGTCTTTTTGGACCTGCCTGAGCCCAACATGCTAAGGTACTGCCGATCGCTGGCCACGTTGTTAGTGATTGTGCTGCGATATAGGGTCTTGCAATTCACTCCTCTAACATCCAATAAGGTTGGTGAGATGGCCGAGTTGGTTATGGCGCCAGGTTAAGGTCAACCTTAACAACCTAAATTTCCTGGTGGAGCAATCCTCCTGGGTTCGAGTCCCAGTCTCATCATTTCTTTTTGCATTTTGCGCTGAAATCTCATGTTCCAGCAGCGCCTGTGACCAACACCATCGCGACACTGCCTTTTTATTACGAGAGATGTTGGCTTCACATCGTCAACTCTTTGCTCTTGACTCACTTCGACCAATCAAGGTTCCTTTTGCGAGGACATTCCCGGTCTAACCACACTCGGTTTTCCCACCTCGCTGCCGGCTTGTGCCTCGGTGGTGCCACACTAGAGCCGACCCTTTTACCTTAGTCATCCTCCACTGTTCGGCCTTCTTCGTCCTTGCCGAGTCCGGCTTAGATCCTCATCACGTCTTCCAACTTGGTTCATCATCTCAGGTCTCGGATCCTCCTGGCCATATCCGATCAATCAACCCCTATTGCGATCCATCACTGTTGTAATACCCATGTCTGAAACACCAGAGCCCGAGGGCCAGCGACTTCGGCGTTCAATCGGAGCCTCAAGGGCAACGCCGAAGAACGCACGTATCGCGTATGTCTGCGATGAGTTGCCAGTCCCCAATGAAATGGATCTGTACTAACGTTTTCAGTTGCCGAAAATGTCACGCTCGCAAAGTGAAATGCTCAGGCGGCACCCCTTGTGCCAACTGTCTCCAGGCCAATATCGGCGCTGAGTGTTCCTATCCAAGACGCATCAGGCGAGTGAAGGTCGATCAGAGGTATGGAAGTAAGTCGACAGCCCTTTGGAATGACTGCTAATTATGGTGCAGCTATATCGATGAACTACTAGAAGAGATTCACAGTCTTAGAAAAGCGGTTCATACCCCTGAAGCCGCCAACTCGACCTCGTCTCGGCGTCACGAGACCAGAGCTCAGTCTTTCGTCTCAGATGGCGATGTTGTCAACCAGGAATCACCTGCCGCCTCCGAAGTAAACGTCGACACGGGCGCATTAGGAGGCCACCCTGAATCGACCGTTGTTGTTGACCAAACAAGACTTGCTCCGGAGACCGACGACTCTATCCGGAATCCGATTCTCGAGGACCGCCCTTGGTTCTTCTCGTTGACCCCCGAAATGCCTATGCTTATCGAAGAAGCTGCAGATGCACCCTTCGCTACTAGGTTCCGTCAAGAACTCTCCGGGAAATCGCAACGACATATTCCACGCACCGAAAATGTGACCGATGAAGCATTGACATCGTCATGGAATACCCCTTGTCCCTGGCCGCCTGCATCAAGGGCCCGTTTCTTGCTCAAAGTGGCACTAAATACAGTATGCAAGCGCTATTATCTCGTTCGAAGGAGCGCTACGCAACGTTTACTGGAGCAAGCTATTCATAACCCTGACATGTGTGATCTCGTATCTGAGTGCAAGCTCTTTGTCCTGTTTGCATTGGGCGAGGTTTACTCGACAAGGACATCGCCAACCAAGGACAAGAACCAACTTCCTGGTATCGCGTACTATATACGCGCAAGCCGGTTTCTCCGGGTTCTCACTGAACAGCCTCGTATTGACTGCGTTGAAGTTATCTTGATGCTGGTGAGTCTTTCATTCTTCCTAGGTAGTAGTGCGATGCTAACATCAGCAAGTCGCTATACTCTCTGGCTATGAACCGGCGGTACAACGCATACTGCATGATTGGATCTGCTGTCAAGTTCAGCACCATGATCGGCCTACACCAAAATGTGCCCTTGTCTCTGATGCCGGACCGTGAGAAGCAAGAACACCGGAAAAGAATATGGTGGTCGGTGTATACTCTTGACCGCTTTTGGGGAGCTCAGATCGGCCAGCCAGTTTCCATTAGAGACGAAGACATCGACGTCGACCCGCCTTCCATCGAGGGCTTGTCCTCTGAAAGTACAGCCGAGGACTTTGCAGACGCCGAGTATCTGACAGCCAACTACCGGCTGACCAACCTCGCGGCCCAGATAGCGTCGTTGATCTACAGCCGGAAGAATCAGCGCACCTCCTTCTCGAGTAGAGTTCAACAAGCGCTGAGAGACCTAACTAGCTGGCTACAGGCCCTGCCAGACTCTCTGCGAGCCGCCATGGAGGAGCTTCCCCCTAACGCGACTGCACCCATCACCGCTTTGCACCTCTCTTTTAACCAGGTCAGTTGATTCACATATGTCCACTGTCAAACAAATTTCTAACCAACTAGTGTCTAATACGAGCTGCGAGACCGATTGTGCTGTACGTCTTTCGTATGCGCCGAGAAGCTCGCAAGTCTATTGACGAAGACCGCCCTCCCATCGGCGAGGTTGCCCTGACTCTATCGGATGCCTGTATCCAATGTGCTCGGCGTTCTTGCCGACTTCTAGTAGAGTCATGGATCAACGGATCCTTTCCCACGTTCGATGTTTCCTACGTTCACCACCTCTTCTCATCGTCCATCGTCCTTGCCATATCTAGTCTGTCTCAGACCAACGAATCTCAGAGCGACAGTGACGACTTTGATGCCGCAATGCAAATACTGAAGCAGTTAGACGAGAGCGGTAATTTCGCGGCGAGAGAGTTCTTGAAGAGCATGGAAGCCACCAGGGCCGCTCTTGATAGTATCACCGCAGAGAGAAATCAGGCTGGTCAAGATAGCCGAGAGCCTGATTCAATGACTATGCGTGGCGGGCCATTCTCTTTTCACGACCCGAGAATGCTCGATGCACCCACGGACACAGCTAGGATGGCGCTGACGGAGCCTTCGTTTCAGGACTTACTGTCCCAGTCTGATTTGGATCTTCAGTTCCTTGAGTCATCCAATAATGAGCAGGACTTTCCGGGATTTTTCTGGCCTAATGAGGGATTTCAAGGATGGATGAACGGCTGATGTGATACCTAAGTACAAGGCATGAAAGCGATTAAATTCTAATCTTTTTTCTACCTTGTTACTGACCCTCCGCTTCATGGAGCCTGCTCGAGGTGTGGGCTGCAGAGCTTCATGCCTAAGGAGCTCGAGAGCCGCCGTCGGTATCCGTCCCAACTCCATCAGTGGAGAAATCAAGGTGAACAATGAGGAGATGGAGGAGTGGAAGTAATGTCAATTCAATTAGTATTTGGTGATTATTGTAGCTTGGCCATCGGGCTGAGGCTGCGCACATGCGGACTTGTTATCAGTCACTGGTATCACGACAAAAAGGTTCCTACACGAACCAATCTCTGCAAGCCTTTTCTCTTCTCTTTAAATTCCACCTACCACTTCATAAGTAGGAAGATTAGCTCTCAATAGCCGACATCGGCATATTCGGGTGGACTATCGGCCGAGTTACCGTAAGCTGGCGGGACACTCGGCTCAACCAGCTCCGTCAAAACAACAGGCCGTGTCATGCGTAGAGTAGTTTCAGCCCTTGGCGGTGATGTCATCCAGGGAGACTCTGGCAGCACAAAGTGCTTTTCCAGGTGAAGCTCAACAAGAAGAGTGTGTGTCACCTGCGGACCGGCACTCTCCTCGCATGCATAGATGGTCTCGGCGCCAACTTTGTTGAGACTGTAGTCGAAGCTGAAGGTAATATGGGGCTGGGACTCATTTGCGTGTTCTTCCCATCCGTGGCGAAGACTCTTTTTTCCAAGCAGGTGGGTCTCTGACTGTTGGCTCGGGTCATTATTCGTTCCTTCACTGGGCGATTGGGTGGCCGGATGACTAGGACAGATTGGGAGAGCGATGGAAACAGACTCTTCAAGTTTCCAAGTAACTTTGCGAAGTTTCCAAACCTCAAGTCCGATGGCAAGGCCTGAGGTGATGTTATCGATTCGAAGTGACACCGAGTTGGCTCCAGTAGGGCGAATGACATTGTTGAGGCATAATGTGGCTATCATATTGGTGGAGTTGAAGTTGTAGGTATGAAGTTGCTTGTTAGATTCGGCTTCAAGTATCCGCTCGACCTTAAAGGTCTTTTTTGACACAACGGGTTCTCGCTCTGTGCAAACAGCATAGGCGTATACTTCGTATCCTACTGTTGCAAGGGGTGTATCCATAGAGATGGGAAGGTGGCCTGGGATAATGAAGGACATGTCGAAGTCATGTTGCCCTTTAGGTAGTGGTGTCAGGGTTGAAATGACACTCTGTTGGGATATTTGGATCAAGTCCTGTGTACAGCTGGCGCAATTCCTTTTCCGAGGACGTTTGTACCGAATGTGAAGTTGCAGTGTAACATCGAGGCTTTCGATTTGTATAGCCTCTTCTGTGTTGAACAATAGTCGTCCGGAGATGTAGGCGTCGCTGCTACTGTTGGAATATCCATGAAGGATGGCGGCCGGAGTTTCGAGTTCGATTTTCAAATTGGTTCGCCGACTCGGGGTTTGGCTCGGCTGCCTTGTTGAGAGCAGCCGCCGAGGACTCCAGGGAGACATTGTGAGGGTAGAACTGAGGAGATCTGATTGATGCCGAGACATCGGAATTGAGCAAAGAGCTCATTTTTAACATGAAGCTCATGACTCTTTACTAGATTGATTTATAATGTACAAACGCCGATGTTGAAGAAGCGTTCACCGCACCTGAGTCACGTTGACTCGGCGTCGGTGACAGACGCCGAAGCCCGCAGCAACTCATTTACCATCTTACCGTATTCTATTCCGCTGCATCTGTCAAAAAGCACTTTTAATCTTAAATGGGTATAGCATCAATCCTGTGGAATGCGTATTACCCGCACAGCCATTTGGGGGCTCAGGTGACTCACCTCGGACCGGGGACCAAACCGCTCTTGGCAGCGGTGACAAGGGTGAGTAATGAGGGCTTTGATGGGAAATTTTGCATGAGCGGACTCAATTTTGAGTCTTTCAGCAGCGTTCTCGGTCTGCTTCAAACAAGTCACTGTTGTGGTCGAGTCAAAAGTGGTAGTACACCGGCCTGCGTATATCTATTGCCTTGGACGTGTGCGGTAAAGACAGTTTAAACCCTATCAAACAACAAAGTAGAACTCTTCAATCCTCCAACAGCCCAGATCTTCCTTCAAACCCCTCTTCTACACGGCCGTTTATCTATTCCTTGGGGCCCATGCCAAGCTTCTTGATCATCTCGACCCAGCCAGTCTCGGTTGAAAAAGGCTTAACATCGGACTTGCAGACCGTGTTATTCTTAGGAAGCTTGCCCTCACTCCAGTAAGCAGCGGTAGCCTTGATAATACACTCGGAGCTTCGGCGGAGAATCGTATGCTGCCGATGTTAGCTTTTCACCGATAGACGGTCACAGGGGTCACCTACGCCGGGAATGTCGAACTCGAGCAGCACGCTGCCTTGAAGAGTCCCGGTCAGGTTGCGGGCTGACGCCATGGGAGTAATCGGATCGGAAGTTTGTCCGATGACAAGTACTGGGTTCTTCGTCTTGGCCTTGAAGTCACCCTCGTATCGTTCTTTGGCTGGGAGCTTCCACCTAGAGCATCGCATGACGACGTCCTCAGTAACATCGGCGGCGAACCTGCTAGTATCCCACCGCTTGTTCAGTATAGGAATGACGTCGTGAATATCATCAGTCTGCCCGGTCATGTCGCTGCAGCGAATACCCCATTGGGACTCCTTGGTGGTGGTGCTACTGCCACCGCCACCGTCGCCCCCTAGTGCCTCAAGCAGCTTCGAGTCTCGCTTCATCATGGCATCGAGGATCTTGGACATCAGCTGCCAATTTTCGGGATATTTGAGGTTCGCATACAGCGATGCCTTGATTGACTTGTAGTCGAGTATGACGCCCTGAAAAACCATGGGCTCAAGTCGAAGATCGTCAAAGAACTTGTATAGCTTCTTCTCGAGGTCTTTGGCGTTGAGTTTGCCGGCGAGGGGACAGACGTCCCGTGCTTCGACGCATTCTTGACAGAATCTGCTCAAGGTCGCATCCGTATCTGTAAGAGACTCAAAGTCACTACAAGACATTGTCAGCTGAGATCCTCATGGAGACGAAAATGCTCTTACTGGTTGATGCGCCAGTCAAAGGGATTAACGACAGCATCAAGCATCATCTTGTCAATCTTGTCGGGAAACATATTGGCTGCCACAGCGCCAAGATAGGTACCATAGGACATCCCTGCAAATATTTAGCACACTGTCAAGAGTTGAGGGCTGGGCACATACCCCAGTAGCGTAGCATGCCGTCCTCGTCCAAGGCATCAACGATCTTCATCATATCCCGAGCGACAAAAGATGTACCGAGGAATTGACCAGTCTTGTTCTGTTTGAGGGCGCATGTCTCGGCAAAAATCTCACTGGCGGCCCAGTTCTGGCCTCTTGCGAGAGGAAATGAGCCAGCGACGGTTTTGGCCGGGCCGGTTTCGAACAGTCCCCTCTCCAAATCTGTGTCAAAGCATGAGAAGGTGAGGGTATCTCCAGTTCCACTGTATGCCGTTTTTAATCAGTCGCTGTAGTTTTCACATCTCAGCATTTAACTTTACCGTGGATCAAAGCCGACGAGGTCGTATTCACCTCCCGTTAGGCCTAACAGCATCAAGGCCATCTGGTTCGACCCGAAACTGACACGAGCAGGGTCTCCTGGACCTCCAAAGTTGATGAGGATGGAGCCCTTTGGAGGTTTCTTTAGGGCCTCGATCTTTGTGAGGTCGAGGGCAACTTCCTTCTTCTTGTCTGGGTCGGTGTAGTCAAGGGGTACCTTGAGCTTGGCACATTGTCTGGTAACAGTCTGGTTTTTGCCGAGGAGACAATTCTTCCATTTGATCGTGTCTGCTCGGATGCTGAGATGGTTTTCAACTGGCTTTGCCTGGGATAGCCCGAGGAGGAAGACTGGTGCAAGAAGCCAGTGAGAGAGTCGTGTCATGGTGCTTGTCAGTTGTGTCGATGAGGTTGAGGGTAATGCAGCTTGAGATTTGAGCGGCATTGATGCAGTTTATATACATAAATTTGGACGTTGTTTACTCTCCTACGAGGCGCAGTAGTCATGTCTTTCGAATACCCATATCCCGGATCTGCATCTGCTCAGCCTACAAGTCTTGGCATCTGACATCTGATGCGAAAATTGACGCTTTCCTTGGAAAGAATCTGCAACCCCTATCATAGGGCTGATACCCATAGATTTACCAGCATTGGCCCCTTTACGTTCCCAGTTATGGCTGACGGTTGGTTGTCCTTGTTTCAACGTGATAATAATTGCGCCTCTCAATATCACCTCACCGCGGCATATGCCAAGCGTCTTGAGCAAGTCGGGTGGCCTGTGTCGATGACTGTGTTCACTGGAAACTGTCTGTTTGGCCCACTTCTGAACAATTTTCTGTGATCCTGCATCGGTTGACCAACCTTATGACTAGACCAAGATTGTGAAATCTACTCTGTTGAGCGATCTGGAACTTCTTTGGTCCCTTGGGCGCCGTGGACAACACTGCCATCCTAGCCATGACCAACATCGCACTGGTGAAACTGAATGATGGCCATGAGGTGACCTGGAAATCTCAGCTCTCCAACCTCGAAGCATTGAATTCACTGTTGGCGGGGATGACGTGTGAGTTTCCTCGGCGTCAGCCGAGATCCTTGCACCTCGGTATTCTTCAGCCATTGTGGAGGAGAAACTCAGCAAATCGAAAGAGTTCCGTGAGACAGCGGGCCAGTTCACAGGGAACAAGGATCGCGCAGTTTGTCCAAAAGGGGAAAGGACATCGGCATCAATCAAGATGTCAAACATCTCTACCAGATCGAACTGATCCGTAACATATGTCTTTACCCAAAAGTTCCCTTGAATCAGAAGGTGGCTATGTTCATAGATGCAGTGATCCTTGGACTGCTTGACTGCCAATTCCCTATTTCTGGCATAATCAGTGTCCAGAACTTGCGATTCATCGGCTGACATCACCAACATTCATACGTCCTCGTTCATCGACAAATCGGCGGTTCCGAACCGTTTCCACGGGATGTAGCTTACGTTGGATTCTCAGACAAGATGCAAATAATACTATGGAACTCATGGGTAAACCCACCACCAACACCTCTCCACCCGGTTCTACCCATCTAGAATACCCACAATGCTAGAAACCAGCTCTATGCAAGCAACTTCTTGAGTGAGTCCTTCAAAGCATCTTCACCCTCATCCCAACCAGGCTCAACCTTGTCACTAAAGTTGGACCCATAACGGTTGTTTTCATCCAGAAGAGCCACAGTTGAAAGCATCGGGTACGCCTTGGAGCCGAGCCTATTCTCAACTCCGTTCGCCATGTCCTCCTCCCAGAGTTTGAGCGCCTCTTGGTAGAGTCCCCCAATCGGCAAATCTGTGACTGACCACCCTTCAAGTCCCAAGTCCTGGATGATATCAATGAGTTGGTTGGTTGAGACGGTGTGACTTGCAAAGTACGCAGGCCGGTTCTTATACTTTTCGGGGTTTTGCAAGACCGCAACCAGGGCTTCAGCATTGAGAGCTCGTCTACTCATGCTGCACTTTTGGTCGCCAGAGCCATAGCGGAAAATTTTCTTCTGCTCCTTGTTGATCCAGAAGATGCCAGTTTCAATGGTCCAGTCAAACCATGGCCCGACGATGATAGACGTCCAAGACAGCCGGCCCTTGGACTCGGCGATAATCTTTTCAAACTCGCGCTTGGCACGTAGCTTGGGCTCAAAAATCAGAAGTTCCCCAATACGAGGGTGAAAGGTGTCACCACTAAAGTCGGGAGTGATGATGTGCTTAATGCCGGCTTCGAGAGCCGAGCGCACAATTAGCTCCTGGTGAACGGCAGCTGCAGGATTGAATGCCTCAACGAGAACATCATGACTTTTGAGAGCATTGGCAAGGGCCTCGGGGTTAGTGTAGTCGGCGGTCTTTTTGGTAACACCAGCTAGGAGAACGGCCGAGCTTCCAGGACGGGTAATGCAGGTGACATTGAAGTCAGCGTTGAGGAGGGCGGGGATGAGCACCTCCCCCAAAGACCCAGTTCCCTAATTCAATTGTTAACGAAACATCTTGCATGTCACGTTAGAAGACTTACACCAAGAATAGCGACATTCTTGAAGGGTGACATGATAACGCTGGTTGACATGTGGTAGTCTATAGGGTAGGTCGATGGTTGGCTGGTTCTGAAGCTTGGTGAGATGGAATTTGATCTGAAACCTGATGCAGTCTAGAAGATGCCATATTTATACGCCACAGGCCTACACGCTTTGACATCCTGAGCCGACTCACCCTCTCTTCCAAGTCGAGATAGGTCTCCTTGCTTGTGGATCACGACAATGGTCAAATCGGCGCTAATTCATGCATCGGCCGCTCCCCTGTCTCGCTACACATTCACATCATTGGCCGAGGGGTGAACTCAGACGCCACGAGTTTGTCAGCATCAACGCCATGCACCCTCCTTGATCAACGTATGCTTCCACCTGCATCGGCCGATGCATGAAACATCCTCTTTCAATGACCGAAATTCCGCAATGACAGCCTCAGTTCAACTCATCGAGAAAGCATCTCGTACTTGCACCCGATGTCGTGTCCGCAAACAGCGGTGCGACCGGTTGTTACCGGGATGCTCTCGATGTACCATGTAAGCTTCACCATCACGGTGTACTTCCCGTGTTAACAAACAAATAGGAAGCTGGTAAGATGTGACTACTCCACGACCAGAAGCGCTCATCCCTGTACAGAGTTAAATGGACCACTTGTTGAGGTTGAGGCTTGTGGCTGGGACTTGTCACTGTTGGGGCAGAGCGAACTCATGAAGCTCGCTATGAACGCCCCAGCTGATCAACACTCCAGCACCCAAAAAAGACCTATGGAGAAGCTGAGCAAAATTCTCTCTGAAGCCAATCTCACACTTCCTAGTCTTGTTGAGGACTACACACTTTCAATCCATAACTGGTTTCCGATCATCAACCTTGATCAGCTACGACACTGTATCAACAACCTATCAACGCCTAGCATAGAGATGTCGACAGCCTTGCTATGTCTGGCTATACTACTTGTTGCCACTCCGCCATGCAGCCATATCGAACACCTCAGACAGAAGAGATTATACATGACCCTTCGGTGTCTTTGTACGGCCTTGGAATCGCGGAACGACATCGGGATTCCTCTGATTCAAGCAAAGTCTCTCATCGCCCTATATGAGTGCGGTCACGGGCTAGAAAGACAAGCATATTTGACCTTGAGCTCTACAGTGGCTATGTTTAGTCTGCTTGACGATGATGTGGAGGGGGAGGAGAAAATACACTCGAGGGTGTGTTTGATGATACTCGATCGGTATGTTAATTGTGCTCTCGGAAATGATTTATATACTTATGGGAATCAAATAGATTAATCTCGCTTTTGACTATCGACGACATCTTGCCGCTGGTCTGCCCGACTTCCAGTGTCTTAAGTGCTGGGGTCGCTGCCCAAATTGATTCTCCAAGAACGGAGCCATTGCCACTTGACCCAATCTTCCAGAGAATTCATTCAATGGGCCAAGTTGTGTTGCTTGCTGGACGAGCGCTTGATTATTTTCAAGGGTCGAAGATGGGCACCGGAACCGAGGAACACTATCGTTCAATTGACAGCGACCTTGAAAGTATGCTAGATCATCTGCTCTCCCACAAGAACAGTTATTCTGGATCATACTGCGATCCTACGACTATGGCACTTTGGTAAGATGCCCTGATCTCAATTCTTGACACGAGAATACTAACACCAAGCCTAATCTAGCTGCCTTTTCATCATCCGCCAAGAGCGCGTGAGAGAACTAAAGACTCAACCTGGTTCCAAAGCGGACTTGGCTCTGCAGGCCTGTCGTCGCATGGTCTGGGACACATGTAGAGAATCCCTCCAGAGTAATAAGGGGGCTGATGTAACTCGACTGTCTTATATCAGTATTTTCTGTGTATTCCACTGTGTGTCTGCACTTGCCGACCAGACGGAAAGCGCCCCTACTTACGACGAGATTGACCAACTTGTTCCGACACTACGGATGTTTGCTCAGAGGTGGACGGTCGGATGTATGTCCCGGATTCAAGAACTTGAATGGAACTAACAAAAGGCAGACCATTACCTTGACAGAATTCTCGCCAGGGACAAGAGCTAGCAACGGCTTTAGGGGCAATAGTTAGGGTCATGACTGAAGTCACCCGAATTCCGAGAGGGAACCCCATTGATCTTGCGAGGATTAGAATAGCGTCAGAATCTGCAAGTGGCTATCTTTGATATCTTTTTTAAAGCGAAATTGGGTTGAAAATATATTCTGTCTTCGATACTGTCGCCAAGACTGCTGTTCGTATGCAGGCTGAGACGAAAGTGCAATATTGGGCTCCAGTGATTTCAGCCACCTATGCAATGCGCAGAATCAGGCTCGGAGATAGCTTGAAAATAGCCTGAGGCACAAAGTCTTCTACCAGATATATAAACCCCTCACATTCCGTCCAGAAGCAATTTTATCTATGGTTCTGATACACATAGTTTTATTCCCATCAGTTCTGTCAAGATGCCTCAGCCTGAGGTAGAGGTTTACAGCCAGCATTTGCTGCATGACGCTCTCCACATCCTTGGCAAGTGGGAAGTGCTTGAAAATGCGCAAGACAAAAAGGCCATCTTGAGCAAGTTTCCCCGGCAGCCACAAACGGAGACATCCCAGTCTGGTGCTGAGAGAGGATGGGCGAGGTACGACCTTGCAATTCAAATTCCTTGTTCAAACACTTCGGACTATTTCAAGACATACTAACAATGCGCAGTTTCGAGGGCGAATATATCACGGGCGTATCGGGCAAGGCAACTACATATGCTCGAGGTGTAGTTAGGAATGGCAAAACTGGAACGAAAAGCACCATCTCGATCGCTCCAGATGACTACTGGGAGATCCGTTACGACTATGACACTGCAAAGGGATCCCATGTCAACGTCAAGGTAGGAGGCAAGGGAGAGCACAAGTTTGCTGTTATGTTTCCACCCGATGACCACAAGAGGGGGTTTGAAACGGCCCCGGGATACTATTTCGATGCCATCATAGATCAGTCATCAACTGTAGGCTTCTACAAGGGTATGGATGATGCTTCACTGGCGTACTGTGCTGAGGAGCTCGTCAAGGTCTATCATTTGAAGACGAAGGGTTCTTGCTTGGATCTGCAATGCGGTGGCGCTCTATAGATCTTCATAAGTTCTGGATAAGACTCAGAGTTCGCAATCTTTAGGAGTAAAGTATCGCCGCAACCTGTCCATTTCTCGCAAACCCAATAATTGCAGCTCGGTCTCAACGGCTGCCTGGGTTGAAATGCCGATCTTAGCCCTGTGATTGGCTAGTATTGAGGAGAGCTTATGTCATTCACTCGTCACGTGGAAACCGCCCAGAGCCAACAGATAGACGACGTCGCATCACATCTTCCTCGCATGAAATCGCTCAACACCCAAGTCCTCCCATATAAAACGTCTTCCTAAACGGTTGGCCTTTTTATGTGCACATGATGACTCAACCGGCCGCGCCTTGGCATGGTTGGCCCAACGAACCGGCCTCAATCGAGCGACTACCACCTGAGCTTCTCCTCCCCATCGTCAGCAGTCTATCTGGCCTCGACACACTCTGGAACCTAATGAGGGCATCACCAAACACGCTCCGTCTTTTCAACTACAATGCGAACACCATCACTGAAGGAATACTTTCCGGCCCGAACTCCATACTGCCATCAAATGTCCAAGAACTCGTTCGCGGAGTTATTCTTGCGCGATCCAAATCCCTTCCTTTTAAGAATCTAAACGACTTTCAATTCCGTCACATGTTTGGACTCTTTGATCCTTCTTCCATGGCAAAGGAAACAGAGCTCATAACTCTCGGGCCTGGAACTTTATCAGTCTCAAACCCACCGGTAGCCGTGCTTCGGTCCGTCGTTGCGACTGCATACCAAATCTCTGCTTTATCGCAGGCATGTTTAGCATCATGCTTAGAACGCACGAGAGCTCTCCGGGTTATGCACCCTATCGATCCCAAAATTTGCTACACAGATGATAATGACCGTCCGAACAAGATAGTTCCCGCCTTTGATCGTAAATATCCCGGTACACCCGCCAAGATGGTTGACGCGGGGCAACCCACCTGGGTAGAAGAGATGCGGGCAGTTCGCGCTATCTGGGTCATACAAATGGTGGGCGAAATGCGTCGCCTCTCTTCAAACAAGGCGGACATGATCGACTGGCCAGATAAAGATATCGACCGCTTAAACAAACTGGATCTGGCAAAATTCTTTCGTATATACCGCGCCGACTATGATGGACAAGAGATCACGTCAGCCGAAGAATATCTGAAGACACTTGGGGAGGTGACACACGACGTGTATCACCGTTTGCCCCGGCCACCTCCAGCTTCGCCTGTTACGAGATGGACAACAGCCTTGCCAATTCCAGAGGAAACTACCTGGGTTGTGCGTGGCTATGTTTTAAACGGAGAGTTCCATCGTTTGCATCCAGGCTCTTCTCTACCAGCGGGTGCCAAACGCTGGAAAACTCCAAAGTACAGCAAAGACCATAGCTGGGGCAGGACAGATACGGCTTTGAACAAAAAATCCTATGGCGTCAAATTTTTCAAAGCCCTTGCAACCACCGAAGCCGGTCCCGGAGAGTCGCCAATTTGTGGTGTCGAGTTTGACTCCTTTCGTCCGCTTGGCTTTGCCTTTTGGGATCGGTGGAGGATGCACCTCTTGGGTTTAGCCCCTGATATACTTCACTCCCAGCTGGACTTTTACTATTATGCATGGGAAAGCGTCCTGCCACCGGAAGAAGTTGCGAGTGTCAAGAATGCACTTAGAGAGGATTGGTGGAGATCGAGTTACAAGTATAACGCAACGCTGGCCGCGGGGCGTGCCCAGCAGAGGTACTCCTATTATTCGGATGCCAGTGACGACGGCTAGATTTGTTTGTGTGGCGTAGACTTGTCAACACACTGGGTCTTTATCTGAATTTCAAGTTCAATTGATTTCATATTGTGCTGTCTTTCATAGTTGAAGCCCGACCCTTGATCGGATAACTGCGCTAGTCGATGGTAGTGTACGTTGGGTCTTGGTTTGGGTAAGCGGTGCGTGCTCTGCCTCCACCAAAAGAAACATCACATCGCCATTTTACTTGCAGAATTAGGAACTCGTAGGTGAAAAAAATGTCGAGGCTTTTGACCACATGCTCCTTGATTCCTCTGAATGATTATTTGTGTCCGGAAGGGCTTGCTACTATCTACGCAGTCTCGGGGAAATGCTCGGAACATCCTGATCCCTCTCTCCATAGGAAACCCTACCACAAGCTGCTGACATTAGCAAATACATTATACTGAGGTGGTAGTAAGTAGAAGTATAACCTTCGATCTTTGGGTCAGGTCATCAACCAAGGTCCCAACGACGGTGTAAGGGATGTTGGGGACGAATATCTCGACCTTGTTTCGGTTCACCTTCAAGCTCTTTAGGATCAGGATAAGTCTCGGTGTCGTACATGTGAACCTAATGGACATGATTGGCATCACTTTTAGAAATGTCGAGACTGGAAAACGCCGCATCCAAGTGGTCTCCATGGTACGGAGCGTCTTGATCTTCCTCTTCTGTGACCCAACCCTGTGAGTCTTGGATTCCCCAACTTTGCAGCCACTCGTCAGGCTCTTTATAATTTCCACCGTCGGCCGCTTCGACATCGTCCTTGGACATGGCTAGCAGGCAATGCAGCTTGGCTCCCTTCTCGCTAGCTGTCTGATAGGTAGTGGTTGCCCGCTTGGTGAGATTTGTGCTGCATCATCATGGAGGTCTCACTCTGTGACTGGGACGCGAAGATCACGGCCAGGGTTTCGAGATGGGCCAAGGTTGAGAAGTAGAAAAAGGGGAAAAAGGGCAACGGAAAAGAAGGAGAGGGATGACCTCCACGAGGACTGAGCCCTTGTACCCATATTAAGACAAGATGGATATTCAAAGTCTTGTTTGTGTGGAATGTATAAGAAAAGTGGCAGAACAGCTGGTATCCCTTTTTGACGTGGACAAGTCCTCAAGCCGTTCGATATGAATTGGGGGCCCATGTGAGCGGCCGAGTTGTAGTCCTCTTTAGTAACCAGATTGCTAGGGGTGAATCCCCCAGTTAAAAAAAGAGGGCCCAGACGACCATGATGTGATGACCGGGGACCCTGCACGCATGAAGATAGTAATCAACATTTCTTGCAGATCAATATGAAGTAGGCTCCTGGTGCTGAACAATCTAACTGCGCCAAAGTCAAGGCGCGCCACGTAGTTAGTGGCACGATCACAGTTGCTCCTCTTGTTCAACACCTGGAGTGTGGCTCAATCTCTCATGACGGCTCATGTTGCTGAGTCCGGCGATCCCCCATCTTGTACAAGTAGACTACCACGAGAATTTCTAAGAGAGCAACAGCAGCATAGATGCTGAAGCACCACCCGAATACAATCGAGTTGATCAATAGGTCCATGATACCGATTGCTCCTCCTGCCATTAGGCATCGTACAATATTTGAGGCGGCGTGAGCTGTAGCAGATCTATCCAGGTTGAGATCCGTGAGTAAAGTTGAAGTCATCTACCGATATCAGTATCATGCACATAATGATGTTTGAGGGCACCTACTGTGAATGTACTTGCTGTTGATCCTCCGGTTAGAAATTGCATGATTAACATGACGGAAATGTGCTTGATGTTCAAGTTAGTGTAAGCTGTCATCATGCGAATAATCCACATACCGCCTTGGTCATCAAGGCTAAGCCATAGCCTAAAGTTCCCAGTGAACTAATAGTAATCAGGGCAAAGATGCCCTTGAGGCGCGTCCTCTCTATTGGGAATTGTGGTGAATCGCGACCATAACCAGACAACTTTTCTCCAATCTTTTTGTAATTCCAGTCTAGATATCTCCCTGAAGAGCTTGTTAGGTTGATGCAAAAACATGAGAACGTACTGAAACGTACCAGTAAAGTACGAGGCAATTCCTCCTGAGACTCCCGAAGGTAGGTATACCAAGCCACTCGTAAGATAGTTCAGCTTGTATATCTCGACGCACTGCGCACCGCGCGCAGTTTGAAGTGTCATTTTGACCGAGTATGTAATGGCGTATATTAGTATCGTTAGAAACGACTCCTTGTGTCGGAGGATCGGGAGACAGGATAGAGGGTTAGGGTAGCGTCGCTTTGGCTGTTTAATCTTTGGCCGGTTTGCTCTGGTCTCGCGGCTTTGAAATAGAGTGAAAAGACTCCAGTAGATACCGGTAACTTTGCCACTTCCGTCCCCAACGATGTTCCTCTAGGTCTCAGGCATAAAGAGGACTCCAATAACTCAAACTTTGCTACACTATATTATTAGAGAGACCCTTATGCCTCTACCCGCAAACCTATATATTTACTATTAGTATTTAATACAGAGGTTACTATAAAGTAAACCTAAATAATTCCACACTCGAGATCATCACAACCTTGAATCATTATGTCGCTGCAAAGCCTGTACCTGTGCAGCAACTCCTTCTCGGTAACACGACCAAGGTCCTTGTCTCATGTGGTGCCCGGAACATGAAACTTTGGAAGTTGACTCATCAAGAGATGTGGAACATCCGTCTAAAGGCACAGGTTAGGACCATTTCTTTCAACGCAGATGATTCTTAGCTGTTTGTGGTCTATAACCTCTGTATGTAGTCGGACATCTCGACACTATCGACTACAGACGGTTCTGAGATAGCCCCTGTCTCGGTTATGGAAGACAGCTCAGATTCAGATCAGAACCCAACTGGCTGGGCAGCCCCAACCAAAAGATACGTCCTTTCGTTTGTCCGCATAAGCCCGATCCTCGGATTTGCTGCGGTTGCGTATCGCAGCTCTCATTTGATGCTATTTCAACTGGACGGGGGAGACAACCCGGAACAGATTTGCAGGTTCAAAAAGACTGGGACTGAGTTGGCTGTGCGCCCACCTCAGGTGTTGGATGTGGCTTTCAACACAGCTGTTGAATCCGCTCTCATGGCGGTCGCTTACCAAGATGGCGAGATTGTGATGGTGGAACTGGGAGGATGGGGGAGAGGGAATACACGCCCACGTGATTCCTACAGTTTACACGCCACTCTTCTCGCCAGCTCTCCTGATGGCCGTACGCTGGGCGCTGTGGATAATGAGGGTGGCATCTGTCCCTTCAACCTCGACAGTCTGCGCATCCTGCACCGAATCCAGGGACTCGATGAGGTTGCAACGGGCATAATATTTGCTTCAAACAGCTTGCGACTCTATGACATCCGCGGTACCGCCTGCAATGTTTGGGAGCCATCCGTCTTGATGAGGAAACATTCCGTTGATGACGATTCAAGCGATCCTGGCGACTTAGCTCAGCCCTCCCTTGACGCCCCGGGCATCTTCTTTACTCGACCATTTGACGACGATAGGGTCATCACAGTTATAACCCAAGCTGATGAGGACAACTTTGTCTTCTGTGGGCGGGAGAACGGATCGGTGACGATTCACGATGTATCGAGTGGGAAGCAAGTGTTTGAGATGCAGTTGCACACGGCCAGTATACGACACCTGGAGTGGCAGCCTCGAGAGAAGATTCTCTTCAGCGCAGACATTTTAGGGCAATGCGAAGCTCACCGCTTGGCGAAGGCTCCGTGGAGAAAGTGGGAGCAACTTTTGTCGCAGTCTTTTTGAACCTGCAAA
>JALLKD010000168.1:0-81032 GCA_023509735.1 Fusarium liriodendri | reverse complement strand
TCTCCTCTGCTAATATAAACCTAGTACGACCGGTTTATCCCTTAGGAATCCCACGATCGTCATAAGAAGGAAAAGGGCAGTTATTGCGTAGGGAGCTGGTTATCTATTCGAGCTATGGTATAGACTTGAGGTCTGTCCTTAACATACGGCGAGCGGTTCTATATTTTGACCTTTTAAAGCCTAATATAGATCTTAGATCTAAGGAAGATACTAGCTAATTACTATGCATCTAGATTAAATCTGTACTACTCCCTTGGTTTATTAAGGTAATAGTACTAGTCGCTTCTTTATTTTTAACTAGCCCTTAAATCTATTTTATCTCGCTACCCTAGATATTACCTAATACTAGAGCTATGGCTAATTATTATCTTTCTATTTTATTATTCTCTGCTAAACGTGTTTAATACTAGAGTATATATTAGTTATATCTCTACCTTAGAGACGCACTTAGGTTAGCAAAGGGTAAGAGAAGCGGGAAAATAAAATCTTCTTATTATAACTAGTCGCTTTTTACTTTATTTAAATATCCATATAAATACAATGCTTTCTTTACTATATTTTAAATAGAGTCGATCAAGATCTCATTTATCACGGGTGTAGCTCCGTCTTCTCTATGTTATGTTAGCCTTCGAAATCGGGTTGAGAGTAGTTTTGCCTAAGGATAGCAAGGCTGTAGGATCCACTTCTGTAGTTGGGAAAGGCGGGAATGACAGAGCCGAAACAAGACCAGACTATGCGAATGTTCGGTATCCTTGCACCGCTGTTGCGAACAAACTCATATCAGCAGCAGCCCAACTGTTCTGTGGATTTTCATATCGAGATATATCAAGATAGAATGAAATGTGTGAAGTGTTGTTTTCTCTGGCTTCGGCAGGCTCAGATAGCGCTTGGAGGTTTCAAGTTTCTCGGGGCCGGCGTTGCACGGAATTACCGTCTATAGGGCCAATTTCCCCTTAAAAACTTAGTCGCTATGTCTTATCACCTTGACTAGCAAGCATCGTCCAACTATCACGCCTTGAAACGCAATCGAAGTATTATTCTCTTGTCTTATATTGCCATTTCTCCGTCCCACTCTCTCCGTCCACGCCAACATGTCACTCGGTGCGATACAGACCTTTCCGAGCTGAGACCTTGAGGATATCGGCTAATATCCGTTCCTAGAAATCACGGGTTTAGCCGCTGCTATCTATGCTGGGGGGATGTACTTGGATGCCAAGTTCAACATACGTGATGACCTGAATGCCCTCTCTCACATGCGGAAAGCTAGCCGTTACTTTGCGCGTGCAGGTAAGGTATCCCCCCCGTAGTAGAACTCTAGCTCACTCCGGTGTAGAAAAGGAAAACCGCCTTTCGGTGTGGTACATTGCCGATGCCGCTTTCAAGAGACACGCCCAGCAAAGAGCCATATGGACGCGCCATGAATCGCTGTCATTCCAAGAATGCCACCTACGAATCATTCAGTTCGCAAATTGGCTTTTGATGAAGGGCATCGGTCCAGACGATTGTTTCGCAATGTACATGAACAACAGTGTCGACTTCATTCTCTTGTGGTTTGCAGCAGTCTGTATTGGAGCCTACCCGGCGTTTCTCAACTACAATCTTGAGGGCGACTCTCTGCTACGTTGCTTGAAGGTTTGCGAGCCTAAACTCCTCCTCGTGAGTCCCCATGAGGACTGTCTAGAACGGACACAGCGAGAGGGGGGCGCAATCAGAGACATGGAGATTGAGACCATCGTGATGGATGCGGTAACCAAGGATCAAGTCTTTTCCATGCCCTCTGTCGTTCCTGATGACTCTTATCGGGACGGTGTAACTGGAGAAACACCCGTCGTCTTAATGTACACGAGGTAAGACTTCATTGCCTTGACCTGGCCCGTCGGAGCTAAGAGACACCTAGTGGAACCACAGGAATGCCAAAAGCATGCCCCCTTACGCATCGCCAGATCTTGATGTCAGGGGCTCACCTTGAACCACCTCACGGAAGCGTTCCGGGGCAACATTATTGGTACAACCCCATGCCAATGTACCACGGCACAGGCGGCATCACTTCTTTTGGGGTTCTTCTTTCCGGTGTCGGCATTGCTCTAGCTCCCAAGTTTTCCGTCTCACAATTCTGGACAGACATCCAGGAATCCGGAGCCACCCACTTCATTTACGTCGGCGAGACGGCACGATATCTCGTCAACTCTCCGCCACATCCCCTGGAGAGGGCGCATCAGCTGATGTGCGCCTACGGAAACGGGCTGAGGCCAGATGTCTGGACACGATTCCAGGAGAGATTCAACATACCAGAAATTGTCGAATTCTTTAGTTCCACCGAGGGAATGTTTAGACTTACTAATTCGTCCCGTGGGCCTTTCAACATCGGTTCCGTGGGCCGCCATGGGCTGCTAAGAAGGATGCTTTTTCATAACACCTTTATCTTGGTCAAGGTGGACTACGAAACGGGAGACATCTGGAGGGATCCAGCCACTGGATTTGCCCGAAGAGTGCCTTATGAGGAGGGTGGAGAGCTGTTGATGGCTCTCCCGAATAGGGAGGCATTCCAAGGATACTGGAAATCGCCAGAAGCAACTGAAAAGAAGCTATGCCTTGACGTCTTTAGAAAAGGAGACGTGTACTACCGAACGGGGGATGCCTTGAGGAGGAACTCGGAAGGTCTTTGGTATTTTCTCGACAGACTCGGAGATACTTATCGCTGGAAATCCGAGAACGTATCTACTGCAGAGGTCGCAGAAGTCTTGGGCCATTTCCCAGGAATCCTGGAGGCCACCGTGTACGGCGTTGAGTTGCCCAACCACGATGGCCGCGCTGGATGCGCTGCGGTGCGGCTTAGCCCCGAGTTCTCAGCCACCCCAGACTACGGAGCGCTGGCAGAGCATTTGTCCAAAAGTCTCCCAAGCTACGCCGTGCCCGTCTTCTTACGTGTGATGCGGACGGGCTCTTATACGGACAATCACAAGCAGAACAAAGTTCCTCTCAAGAAGGAAGGGGTTAACCCGAAGTTGGCTGGGACTGTTGTTCCGGGTGGCGATCAAGATAGCTTTCTGTGGCTACCGACAAAGAGTAGGACATATGTTTCGTTTACCCAGGCGGATTGGGATAGGCTGGAAACATGTAGAGCACGACTGTAGTTTAAGACTGTACCTAGATCATTCACTGTTCACATTTGGGTCCGCATTTTCAGAATACCGTCTAGCCCATGGCATCATTGGCGCTGTTATCCTCCAGTTGCATTTGCACCCAGCAAAGATTGGTTTCTCGCGGGGGGAATTTGCCACGGGGTTACTTCAGCAAGCTGTGCTGACTGATGTTTACCGACTTCTGGATGCGTATAGTACATGGGTCGATCGCCTATGCCCGGCTTTGCCGCGAACCCCGTCCCCACTCGTCCCCGACTCCGACGTTACCGGGACTGCAAAGGCGGCACTTCCGTCGCCGGGGAGTTTGTCAGAAACTCTGATTTCAACCAACCCAGTAGTGTAGCCCCCGTCCAAACTTGTCGGATGAGAATAGCGCACGGTAACGACGGTTGGTTGGTTGTTTCCGAACGTTGTAGTGCAATGTCTGAGACTGTCTCTTCTTGTAGCTTTGATCCCGGTCCCATCTTCATTTCTCAGACAGGACTTCAATATGAATAAAGCCATCTTGCACGCTGTAGAAATCAGTAGTAGTTTTCCACAAACACCCAGCCGATGACGATGAACAGTTCTGTAGAACAAGATTGCGACTACTCTAACCAGATCAAGCACACCAAGAATAGAAGAAGGGCAGCTCGGGCATGCATGACATGTAGAGCCCGCAAGGTCAGGTGCGACGTCAGTGAGAAGTGGCCATGCGGCAATTGTACATGGGACCACAGGGATTGTGTTGTCCGCGGCCGCCGTGTCAAAAGGTTTGCGCTTCCGTCCTTAGCTGGTGGGTATGGGCAGCATCGCCTTACCAGCAGTCAGGCGGCGAAACTACCACAGCTAACGACGAGCAGGACGGTTTCATCTGAGTCCAACCCCGGGAGAGCAGTACATGAGCCTTTTGAGCCGCCGGCGACAGCTTCGACAGCCAGTGCTGCTCACTTCTCACCACAACGAGAACTCTTCAATGTTAAGCCCAGAATCCAGCTCCAAGCGTTTCTCAAACCTCTTCCAGCATGGATAAAACCAGGAGATGTCGCCTATCTTATGAGTCAGGGAGCCTTGTCTTTGCCAGACATAGAGTCCCAAACTGCCCTTCTTCGAGCCTACTTCGAGTTCACCTACCCTTACATGCCAATCCTGGATATCAGCGATTTCCTCGGCGCATTGACTAGCCAGGATGAAGGGTTAGGGCAAGTGAGCTTGTTTTTGTTCCAGGCTATCCTATTCTCTGGGGCTGCCCATGTACAATTGGACTGTTTGAAAGCGGCTGGGTTTGCCACACGTAAACAAGCCCGCGAGGAACTCTTTCGGCGAGTTCGTGTAAGGCCTCTCGCCCCCTACGATAATGGATCGGCTAACCCTGATGAATCAGCTACTATATGACTTTAATTACGAATCGGACCCCTTCGTACTTGTTCAAGGACTCCTTCTAATGTCGCTCTGTTACGACAACGCAGAAGATCATCGAAACACTTGGCATTGGGTCGACGTAGCTTTCTCCCAGGCCTTCATATGCCAGCTGAATCGAGACTCAGATCATAGCCAATCTAGTGTGAGTGTCAGGAAGTTGCGGCGACGAGTTTGGTGGTCGTGCTTCATTCGTGACCAACTCACGTCTGTTGAAATGAAACGTCTCCCTCGGATTAGAGACGGCGAGTACGACGTCCCGCCACTAGACGACGACGATTTCGATTTCGAAGACGTGCGTCCCGAGTTCGCCACCATGTGGAGAGCAATGTGCCCTTTTATTGGTGAGGAGCCAAAACAAAGAGACATGGCAACCCTCTTCATCGCAAAAACCAACCTCTGCCATATCCTAGCTGGATTTTCATTCCTCTCTCACTCCATCAACTCGTAAGCCATCACCGGAGTATTCTCGCATTGGCTTATAGAATCTCACTCAAACAGGAAGAACTCGTGGAACGATCAACTCCCATCACTGAAACGGAAACTTGAGGAATGGAACGAGGCCCTTCCCGACTGTTGCCGACGTGGTCTCAATAAGAAGATGAACATCTCCGAAAATACTGGCATCGAATGGAACGCAATGGGCCTACAGATCATGTACCACTCACTCGTTCTGGCCATGGAGCGCACCTCAGGAACTTCCTCCTTGCCACAGGAAGAGTTCGACCAGGAGACAGCTGAGGTCTGCTTGCCAGGAGAATCTAATGTGGAGCTTGAGGGTTTCTGCCAGGGTACACAGTTCATGAAAACATCTGAGAATACTAATGAACCTACTGACCTTGCGTGGGTGTCCCCTGAGTTGGTTATATCATCTTTCGCAGATTTCCAGGGGCTCCAGCTCCCTGATGCGAGCGGCTGGCAGGGACCACTTCGAGGAGGGAATCATGTTCCGGGGCAAGAGCTCTTTTCCAGTGCTCCCGCTGATGAACGATCTGAAATCGAGTTGGCGGAAGACGAGCAAGATGGGTCACTGACAAGTGAGTCCCTAAACGGCACATTACCTTCGGAAGCGTCGACTATAGCCGATTGTGGGTTTGAGGCATTGGGGTACGGTGATATTGCCGAAGCCATGTTTTTCGATAAGAACTTCCAGTTCCGCTCGATCGAGCTTGATGCGCTTTTTCCATCTGACGGGGAAGTTGTAGTTAAGTAGAGAACAACAGTGTCACCGACCTTTTGTCACGAAATAATTCGAAAGAAGCTCTTATGCCTTTGGGACTTGATGTGAAGTAAAACTACGAACGCTCTAGAGCAGTTGAGATAGGGTACTGATAGTTGGGAGACGTTAGGTGACAGAAACCAGCAAACAGTAAACAAAGAGCGTTAGTACAAGGTGAAAAACACATTTTCTTCTGTTGTAGTTGATGTCTTCTTCATCATTAGGGACAATAACGAAGTGCAAAACATTGGCAAGGTGGGAAGATATCAAAATGTCCATGGAAGGTAGGTGGCGTAAGGAATCACGGGGCCACAGAGGAAGCTGAGGCGGTCTTGTCAGATGCTTTAGACATTGAATAATGTTCTCTAATAATTGTTGCACGATTCTGGCAAAAGGATGAGGCAAAGCGAGCCCACAGCACAGTTTGAGTGACGTCTGCAAATGTCACGAACACAATTGCCCAGCATTGATTTAAAACAATGAGAATTTGACTATTTGATGGGTTTAACACCCAGCCTCAGTAAGAGGCCTCCCGTCTCGCAGCCACTCCCCTTACAACTTGACTGTGACTACCGTTTCAGACGAGGTGCTTGTCTGCGACCTCTGCCACTCCTCAAACGCCTGGATGGCCTCTCCAACAGCATCGAAAGACAGCAATGACCGTAGATATTCCAAGTCAGCAAAATGATTCTTCGCGCCGGTAGGGCTTGGGACCCTTTTGGAAAGGCTAGCATCTCTCTCTTGTTGAAGTGGCCCGTCTGGGAGATGATATGAGACACGGTTTGAGTTCGCCCCCTGAACGTTGGTGGTAGTCCTCGTCTTACGAAGAGATTCATAGAGTCGCAGGATTCCCGGGATGTAGTTCTTCTTGTCGTCTTGGAGCTGAGACTTGTTGAGGAGACCAAGAAGCTTGCCCAAGACAGCTCCATCTTCTACGGCCATCGCTGCACCCTGGGCTTGATATGGCAAAGTTGGATGGCACGCATCCCCAAGTAACGCAACGGAGCCCTGTTAGCAGAGTAAATATGGGTACTGTCAGTCGTTGGCTAGTGCAGAGAGCCTACCTTGGTCCAGGTAGCAAGTTCTTCATGATGGCAAAGTTTCCATTTCAGCACAGTCGAGATGCAGGATATCATCCTGGTCAGCCTATCAGATGTTAGACGAGTTTCAACTCCGAAAGGAACTTCACACCTTTGATCCCAGCCCTCAAAACAGGCCCTCATCTCGTCGATGTCACCGGGTGCTTGTCGAACATCCTTGTCGAGGTTGTCAGGCCGTAGGAGCACCAGGTTGAACACTTCACCCCCTGCCAATGGGTAGAAGACGCAGTGTCTACCAGGGCCCATCCAACACTTGGCAGACTTCTCTTGTATGAGTTTATTGATGGAAGGATCGTCAAGTGCTAGTAGCTGCTCACGGCTGATGGTAGCACGATAGGCAAGATCGCCTGATTCGGTTGGCGGAGATGCTCGACCCAGTAATTGGTTTCGAGAACTAGACCACAGACCTTTAAGAAAATTAGCACCTTTCTAGAGAGGTCATCGAGTGACCCGAGTTGGCATCTAAGCCCACCGTCAGCACCAACGATCACGTCCGCCTGGATCGTTTCCCCTCGCTTAGTCCGAACGCTTGTGTTTTTGAAATCAATGGCATCAACCTCGGAATCGAGTTTAATCTCCACACCAGCCTCTCTTGCTGCGTTGAACAATACATCGTGATAGTCAGGGCGACCGATGACCCTTGTGTGAAGTACCTAGTCAGCCAACATCGTCCACCTCGCTGCGGGCAGGGCTGACTCACGTCCAGATGTCCCCGAACTTGTCCAAGATGGTGTTTGCTCCATCGATGCTGAAGAGTACTTGGCCGCTTTTGTATCGCAGGTACTCGATGGAATCGAGAAGCACGCTCTTTGCCCTGAGCTTTTCTAGAATCCCGAGATGTCTGGCAACCCTTGCGGCGTTGGGTGGAATCTGGATGCCAGCTCCGACCTCACGATTCGGGCCGAGTCAACAGCTATAAATTAGACGGGATAAATGGACTCACAGGAGCTAAAGCAGGAGTGCGCTCAAGAACAGTGACAGACAGGCCCTCTCGCCGGCAGGCAATGGCACAAACCAGCCCTCCAATACCCGCCCCAATGATGATGACCTTCATGGCTGTATTTCGCGTTGGATGCTCCTTCAGTCGATGAGTGATAATTCTTCCGCAAGGGGGTCAGAGTTGCGCCGGTGTGAACCTCAAGCTCATGGCGTGGCCGATCTCACTAATGCCATGATGACTTCCTAATATGCAGGTATTCTTCCGGCATTTCTCTGGGGGGGCACAACCATCGTTAAGGACCGGAAAACGCCGGCGATAGGCGGAAATGCCGGCACGTCTTCTCATCAAAACCAGCGGCAAAACCGTCTCCCAAGTGAGACGTAAAATGGAGTTACTGTGGAATTTCTACGGCTCTAGCTTCCAGGCGGATCTTTCATGAGGATAAACTGAAGTTGAAAAATCGTGACGCAAAGTTGAGTTAATTCCCATTTCTCAGGATATTTATTTCTTCTTTTCTCACTATCCAAACATCCCCTCTTAAAGAATGAATAAAAATGATACTCTGTCACAAAGGTGTTTACAGAGGATTTTTGTGAGAGTGGTTTGGCATAAAAGAAAGTCATGAAACTTTTTTCATGTTAATGTTACCTTTTATGAGAACTTCTTGAGCACTTATTCGGTCCCTGCAGAAGGTTTCAGGGCAGTCTAACTGACAATTCTTATCACATCTCCCAGAGTAACGCGACAAATTGGTCTTCCCCTCGACGTTGAACTGCTCCGAAGAAACTATGTCAACAAATTTGCCACTCCCACTCCGCTCATACCGCCACTGGCTCTGGCAGAGGCCCGGCTTCCTTGTTCGCATCGTCAGGATTTCCAGTCACGAAGCCAAGCGGAAGGTTCGGACCCCAAATGTACAACGAGTCAGGGGCCTCGGGCGACCGTGTGTAGGGCGTGTCTTTGTTGACTACGTCACCATCTGAATAGTGCTCGAGGATGTTGCCAGATGTGTCGAACCTGTTCGGGAACGAGTTGTCAGCGCAGGGTCCAACCAAGTGTTGGGAAAAGCTTATAGCACTCACCAGTAGTCAAATATTTGGCTTCCCAAAACATGCCTACCAATGCCCCAGCAGTTGGTGTAGCCTTTCTCGGAAAGCCACTTGTGACCAAGGGCCTGAGTGTCCATGTCATTGACCTCAAAGCTAGAGTGATGGACAAAAGCTGGCTTTCCTGTAGGGTTAGAGCCAAGAAAGAAGCTCTGTACCGTAGTCAGCAAAGGACTTTCTATCATCAGCGGGAGAAGAAACTTACATGATGATCAGTGTAGGTTGCGCCTAGGTCGATGTGCATGAAGCAGGTTGCATCATCCCCCGTCTTTGGATCGAACACGGCGTCGGTTGGTACAACATTTATCAGGCTCGTGTACCAGTCAGATGTCTTCTGGAAGACATTCTGAGGAACAATGTAGCCGTAGTGCCCAAGCTTGTGGACAGGGCTTGGGCCGACATTGAACCTACGAAAGGCCCCTTGCCTAGGTTTCTCGAGTGCCAGATTCAGAACTGGGGGCTCACGTCCAATGATCCGATCCGTCTCATCTACGGCAGGATCACTTCTCAGCTCTTGGCCATAGACAAAGCTGATGCGGTAGCCGTTCGGATCAGTGATGCTCACGATCTTGCCACCTCCGGGGCCTTCGTCATTCTGGATCTCAGACGCGTCAGGGTGGGCCGCCGCAGCTTGGAGGTCCTTCTCTGAGGAGACGACCCACGCGCCTCCAATAAAGGCACGGCGAGACCCAGGAGCCTGCTCAGCGACGTAGATGTACGGATCGACTCCGAATCCTGCAAAGTAGACGCGCGAACCCACTCTTTTTACCTCAAAGAGGCCAAAGTCCTTCAAGAATTGAACGGCTTTGTCCAGCTGCGGGTGCTGGTAGTGCACATGGGAAAGGCGAACGACCTTGATCTTTGGTGAAGACGACATGTTGAGCGGAGGCTTTGAGTGGTAGAAGAAAAGACAATCAAGTCAAGTAAGCAATTGATGATGATGACAGTGATATTCGTTATCTTGCGTCAAGGGTTTCTCTACTCATCGACTCCATTTAACACATCTGTTTAACAAGATCATCTCCGAAGCTCCGGCCATCTCTGTAGCATCCGGCCGTCCCCCGGCATTGCCGCTTCCACCGACTTTCAAGTGCCGATGTGCGGAGAACAGCCGGCAGTTGACATCTGTGGACGACTATTAGGGACGCCCATGTCCCTGCCTGGTCAAGGTTTGTCTTTGGCCTTGAGTCCAACCTAAAAGAAAAGTCGGTTCTACGCTTATTTTTACCATCATGAGCTTCAATCACCTTGTTCGCTTCGAGGAGAACGGCCAGCCTCGCTACGGTGACCTCATCAAGTCCGATGACAGCGAGGGCCACACGGTGTCGCTATTGGCGGGCGATCCTTGGAGCGGCTTCACTCAGACCGGACAGACAAAGATTGTTTCCAAGGTCTGGACCCGCTAATTGGGATAGTTGATGATCGAGATCAGCACATATTGCTAACCGCTTCATGACAGCTACTCTGTCCACTCGAGAGCACACCACAAATTATCTGCGTTGGGTTGAATTACCAGCAGCACGCAGCCGAGGCAAATGTGAGTAGAAAAGAAAAGAAGCATAATACCAGGCAAGACATGCATCACTGACCGGCAAATCGCAATGCAACAGTTGACAGTTCCAACCTACCCCGTCATCTTCACCAAGCCGAGCGACGCTCTGGCTGGACCCTATGACCCTGTTCATGTGCATCCCGACGCCCAAGTTCAGCTAGACTACGAGGGAGAACTCTGTGTTATAATCGGCCGCGACGTGAAGAATATCTCGGAGAAGGACGCACTCGACTGCGTCTTAGGCTACACCGCTGGGAATGATGTCTCGGCGCGGAACTTTCAGCTTCCGACTGCCTCTGGAGGACAATACTGCTATGCCAAGTCTTTTGATGGGTTCGCGCCCATCGGCCCTGCCATCTGGTCACCGAGCGTGGTCCCTGACCCACAGAACCTACATTACAAGACCAGGGTCAACGGAGAGGTTGTCCAGCAGACGTCGACGGGAGATATGATATGGTCAGTTCGCCAGCTCATTACGCACCTTGCTCGGGGGACAACTCTTCGCCGAGGAACCGTCATCATGACTGGCACACCTTCTGGCGTTGGATTTTTCCGAAACTCGTTTCTCAAGGATGGAGACACTGTCGAGGTTGAGGTAGACGGACTGGGGAGAGTATCCAATCGCATGCACTTTGATTCTTGAGTAGAGAACCTCAAGACATCTTTAGTTTTTAGAGTGAGATGGATCAAAACGAGAACCTATACAAGGTCTATCAGTAGAGCGCTCTGCAATAAGAATAGAACCTACAAAATGTCTTGAACTGTTGTCGTGCATTGAAACGGCGGCTGGAAACATAAATCTATACCTTTGTGTAGAGCATATCGTGGAATGCAAAGAAAGAATATCAGAGAATCCTGGCCACTGACGTACAAAAGACTGATTGGTATTGACGCGGCGTTCAACCACACTCAAGGTTACCAGAGCGATATTGAAAGACCTTTACGGATACTCGGCTGTGTATCTTCCCGGCTCTCAATGCCGTCCCTTGAACAATCACTCAGTTCTCTGCTTGACATGACTTGGCAGTCGCTGGTGCTCATTCGTCGCAAAGCTGGCCTAGCGGGGACGGTCAACCGCGGTGTTGGCACAATCGCCGTCTCTGGAAAATTCCAGGCTAGCCGTTGCGACGGGCGCTCCGTAAACCATCTCCCGCTCAGAGACCGTCAGTTGATGGCCGGCTTGGCAGTATCCTTGATAATTATTGAAGCCTGAGATATTCCCCATTGTCTTTGCAAAGGAAGCTTCCTTGCCACATTGAAGCCTCTTGTCCCGACTACTCATCACCGCCCACACAACAGCGTCGGCACTATCAGTCCGCAAGCAAAGATATAACGAGTCTCTTCGTTTAACCGATTTGCTAAAACTCTCTCGAGATGACGATAACACCCGAAACAAGCTCCCCCCGAACGCAAGACGCGGCTGTTGGCGCGTGGAGACACCCGTTTCCTGGCGCCACGAGGCTCGACGCCTTTCGGCGATACGTCAATAGAGCTTACTGTGTTAGCCTGCAGTCCTACGAAGATATTCATAAATGGTCTGTGAAAAATCTCGAGGATTTTGCAAAAGCTGCGTGGGTTTTCTGCGGTATTATTCACAGCCATCCTCCGGATAAGGTGGCCAACGGCATAAATAATGTGTGGCCTCGACCTGACTGGTTCCCTGGGGCACGAATCAACTTTACCGAGAACATTTTAGCTGTAGGATTGAACACGCATCCAGATAGTGTCGCTGTGTCCGCTTGCCGTGAGGCTGGGATGCACTGGCGGCACTTGACCTGGCGACAGCTGCATAGCCAGGTGGCACTGTACACAGCCGCGTTGAGGGCGGCCGGGGTCGGAAGAGGCGACCGCGTTGCTGGTGAGTGGCTCTCAGGTTTACTTTAAGAATACGTCCAGCAAGGCCCGCACACTGACCAGAGAATGCGGCATTATGCAGGCGTCCTGTCCAACTCTGTCGAGGCCGTGGTTGTCCTTCTCGCCACGGGCGCTGTTGGGGCCGTATTCTCCTCCATGGCGCCCGATATGGGAGCTACAGGTATTGTCAGCAGATACGCCCAGATTCAACCAAAGATTATTTTTGTCGATACTGAGGTCCTCTACGCTGGGAAGCGGCGCATTTTGCATGAGAAGCTCACCGCAGCCCTCACTCACTTGAGAAAGCGTGTTCCCGGGCTGGGAAAAGTGGTTGTCATAACAGGCTCGCTTCTTCCTGATCCTGGCTGGTAAGCCTTCCTATAACTCTTAAGACTCCGTGCTGAGCGAGGCTGACAATGTGGTCGGTAGCATCACATTGAATCAGTTTCTTGACGTGCAGCCGTCTCCACTGCGGTACGAGCAGGTGCCATTTGATCATCCCATTTACATCTTGTATTCGTAAGTTGCTCCAAGAAAAGTTGGGGGGATAAAGAGACTACTCCAGGTGTACGTTCTTTCTGACAACTTCGTAGGTCTGGTACCACAGGAGTCCCGAAATGTTCGTGTGATGAGACGCCTTTCTCCCAAACCATCTGCATTACCAGCTGACTTAGAGACTTCTAGGTATCTGTCACTCGGGTGGCGGTGCTCTCCTTCAACAGAAGAAAGAGCTCATTCTCGCCAACGACATGAATAGCGACTCAACATACTACCAATACACGACGGTGAGCACACTCTTCAGGTCCAAAAATGACCAACACCAAGGAAGCTGACTCTTTTTCCAGACAGGCTGGATGATGTGGAACTACTTGATAGGTTCTCTGAGTGTTGGCTCGCGCATCGTCCTTTACGATGGAAGCCCGCTGTATCCAAACGCGGCGTTTCAGATCCAACTCTTGGAAGATCAGGGGTGAGCTTGTACCTTGCTGCTAACTCTGCCACCGTACTGATGGATTGAAAACAGGGTGACTCATTGGGGAACCAGCCCCAAGCTTCTGAACTCCCTGAAACAGTCCGGCTTCAAGAGGACGGAGGCCCTCCAGAATCTCCGCCTCGTCGTTTCTTCCGGGTCTCCTCTATCTGCAGAAACTTCTCGTTGGTTCAGAGACACGATGCCCAGTTACGTGGGGCTATTCAGCGGCTCCGGTGGAACAGACCTTGTCGGCGGAAGCAAGTGTGCCCCGAGTCCAAATATGGCGGAGAAACTAACACAATCTCATAGTTCTCAATGGCAATTTCTTATCGACCATCCATGACGGAGAGCTCGCTTCGCCTCAGCTAGGCATGGACGTACAAGTGTGGGACTATCAAGGCCGCAATGTCGACGAGGCTGGAGACAAGGGCGACTTGGTCATCACAACCCCTTTCTTCAGCATGCCCGTATGCTTCTGGGGAGACAAAGACGGCGACAAGTATCGCAAGGCCTATTTTGACAGGTTCCCGGGCGTGTGGTGTCATGGCGACTTTGTACAGAGAAACCCGGCTACTGGTGGCTACGCCATCCTTGGCCGCAGCGACGGCGTTCTTAACCCAGGAGGTTTGACTTCCCCTCCCACCCCCAGAAATCCCTCATCGCGTACTGACGTTGGTGATAAAGGCATACGCTTCGGTACAGCCGAGATCTACGCAGTGGTGGATCATTTCCCAGAGGTCCAAGACTGTATCGCAGTTGGACAGCGACGCCCTGGCGAAAGCGACGAGCAGGTCTTGCTGTTCCTCAAGACCAGCACCTCTGATTTCAATCAAGTACGTGGCCAGATTCAAGAGGCAATCAGAGAGCAACTCTCCCCTAGGCACGTCCCTGCACATATCCTTCACGTCAATGACATTCCTTGCACGTCCAATGGTAAGGTCATCGAGATGGTGGTGAAGGCCATTGTGTGCAAGTCCAAGGTGGCCAATATTGACTCGGTAGCAAACCCTGAATGTCTCGCAGAGTACAGAAAGTTTGCAGACCTTCCGCCGTCTTCTGGAGAGGCTAAGTTGTAAGCGTTTGGGCACGGGGCTAGTGGCTGTGAAGCAGGTGTATGGCACTCCAGAGCGTAGGTTTTAGATCAAGGTATCAATTAACAGCCTTGTGCTATCTTTTGCCTCATAGTTTCAGAGTTGCAAATAATTGAAGTGCTGGTCATCACCGCGAATGTACTCAAGTTCCAGACGTGAACTCCAATCGTCCATCATGTCCAAGGTTATCTCCCCCACATCATCACCAATGCCGTTCATATTCAATGGCCCAGACAGCGCATTCTCTGGTCCGCACAAATCCGCGGATAAGTCGTTCAGCCCCATGTCTCGGTCTGCGAACTCGACAGGCTCGAGCCAGTTGCCTCCATCAACGACCTCATCCGAAACCGTGCGTTGTGATTTATTTGTGCTCACTGGGCTCTTTGACGGGAGCGGGTGCGGGAAGTAAATAGCGAAATATTTTGCCAAAGAAATCTCCTGATCTGAAAATCCGTTTGTTCTACCGAACATAGCAGCGACGTCTAGTTCTTTATCAGCTGATGATGCTGGCTGAGAATGCCGGGGGCGCCTCTCACCTGTTAATACCGACCCCAGCTTCCAAACTGAAGCAAATCGGGTCAAGATCAGTTGAATCAGATCTCGATTAGCGTCCCAGTTCTCACTTGGCAGTTTATTTGATTCTTGCGCAGGTTGCTTCATTGAGGCCGGGAGCAAGGCACATGCAAAGAAAGGATGGCTCAGTGAAACATACTCAGGATGCCAGTGCAGCACGACGCGGGAGAGCTCACGTGTATTGACGAAGGCACTAGATCCCTGCATCATAGAAACGAAGTTGCGGCAGGTGATGAGCATTAAATGCATGCCGATAATCCAGTTCGACTTGGAGAACTGCTCTGAGTTGAATAGAATGGGGTGGATTTCCAGACCAAAGCGTTGCGTTATGGCGAGATTCAGGCACGTAACCGAGTCGGCGAGCTCCTTTTGCTCTTGTGGATAGGTATGCCGGCTAGAGTAGGTGTCGTAACATATTGCCATGAAGAAGTTTGCCAAAAGGAACCATGCGCGCTCGTCTTGATTGGGCGAGTCAAAGAGGATCTTCCAAGCCTCCCCTGGCCTCGAGTCGAGTATCGGGGAGTCAACAGGCTGCTCAGAAAACCAGGCCTCATCGCTAACGGGTAGCCGCACTGCCATTCTGTTGCGATTTATAGCACTTGGTCGCCTCGCCATCGTTGACCCAAATGTGTCCAACTCCCAGACAATCCAGAATGCGCGTCGTCGTTCCTCGAGGTCAGTCCACTCTGCCGACTCAGTCTGGCAGGCATCATGGCACTCATCCATGTTGCAGAGATCAAGATCGTACGCGAATCGAACGCAGACGCCATTCAGAATCCACGCTCTGTGGCTGGGACCAGAAGTGTATTGGTAACAAGCGAGTAGGATACAGCCTTGGAGATACAGCAAACTCGGGCCGGCCTCTTCAGCTCGGAGGCGCTTGTAACATTGAACGGCGCTGGCTGCAAACTGTTCACCGCATTCCCACGCTGAGAGGTTGCAAAGATAAGGATGGTTAGAATAGCGTGCAGCCAGGGCAAATACGCCGTGCAACAAGAGTGCCTCCTCGGTGGAATAGCTCGCAGCCCTGGTCACGCCGGACTCGGCGTCTGGCATGAATCGCGCCAGAAACCTTGGTTTGTGGAGCAGCGGTAGCCAGGGTTGAATCTTGTCAAAGAAAATTTGGACGAGTTCGACAGATAGCTCTGTTGAGATATCAAGGCCGTGCTGTGCTTGATCGAAAGTTTCCGGTGTTTTCGGGCGATGAGAAGATGCCGAGAGCGGGCTTCTCCCGGAAGATCTGCTGAAGGTTTGATTGTCTGCCGAATACCGGTCGGCGGTGTCCGTGACAGAGTCAGGCGTAGCTGACGTATTTTGATCGGCGTCGCCTGGGGAAGAGACGGAGGGCCTCGGGCCATCAGAATGCTGGGATGACGGCTTATCCAAGGCTGTCCCGTCTGCGACTCTAGATTCGAGAAGGTCAAAAAGACGCTCTAGTGCAAATCATCAGAGGTTAGAGTGTGAATTCTACAACTGTGAGCGGCTATCCTCGTACCGAGTCTGTCGGAATCAATCTTCTGCTTCTTGTTGTTCTTGGAGGGCGGACGACGGAACTCTGGTGTTTTCCTCTTGGTGGGAAACGTACAGGAACCACCCGTTCTTTGGCAGAGCCCGCAAATGGGCTGTCGCATATCACCTATGCCCAAGGTTAATGATACTTGACAAGCCTAGGACGAGACGGTGTTGTTGTACATTTCGTCTTCTTTCTGTGCCGAGCGAACCGGGAGACGCGTTAGCAGGATGCAGCTAAACATTGTGGTCGACTGCCAACGCGAGCAGCTTGGGCGAGTCACAAAGGAGCAAATATGATTACCTCCTGCACTCAAGACAAGCTCGGTGACCTTTCAGCATTACCCATGGCCAATCTTGGCTGCCCTTGGGCACCTCTTGCGCCACTTCAATAGTGGATGCGGATTCATTCGGATCCATCGGGAGGAAAGACAGGAATAGGGACAAGAATAGATAGAAAAGGGTTACCAGACTTGGCTAAGCAGGGTCTGGTTCTCGGTTCAGATGAGTTCGGGCAATTGGGCCTCAAGACGCAGAGGATGTTGATGATGAGGAAGAGGGAAAGTTGGTCCCCGGACTTGGAGGTAGTAGCGGAGTCCAACCAAGGTGCGTTCCCCCTACCCCAGATGCACTATGGGCCCTGAACGCGGGGTTAGTTTCCGCTAAAACGAAGTTGGTTTAGTTAGGTACATGGCTTCCACTTGGTGGCTGAGACTCCTACCCTATATCTTGTGCATCACCAGAGGAGATGAACACTGGTCACCATTTGTACGAGGTAGGAGTTTCTCTTTGAAAGAAAAAGTTTTCCCATTTTCTTCCCTTCAATCTTTACATCAAATTCCTCCAGGATTCTCACGGCTATCATGTTTGACATGGCTCGAGACATGACAAGTTGTTCTTGATTCAGGGCATGTTTTGTGACGTCCCGTTAATTTTAGCGATACCCTTGTCAAGACATGGAATCTTAGTCCAAAACAAAGCGCCATGATTGGTTCTTAGCTCTAAAATGTGGGCACGGCGAACAACGGTCATCCCGTTCCCGACGTATCATCCGGAGGCCCCGGCAATAGCATGGGTATAAGCGCGAACGTCTCTGTTTCAGGTTCAACAAAAGACGTGGATGGTCTTATAACTTGGAGTACCTACACACGACTGGTACTAGTCTACCATTTTATCATTCGAACCAGCCAATTTAGTTGACAAAAACATAAGGATACCTTCACTTGCTTGCAACCTGCCATCATGCCTTCTATAGCTACCTCTGACTCTTCAGATGCTCCCGTTTTGATCGCTGGGGCTGGCCCGTCAGGGCTCCTCCTTTCTCTGCAGCTTGCCCAGCAGGGCGTCCGGAGCATTCTCATCGAGCGCAACTTGGACACAACCAAGTGGCCAAAGATGGATGTCACCAACTGTAGGAGCATGGAATTGTTCAACAGATTGGGCATTTCTCAGGACCTCAGAGATCTTGGTGAGTCCAACAAAGCAACAGCAGTTTCCTTCAACATACCCTACTCACTAGCCGTGTCATGACGCAGGCGTTGGCCAGGATTATTCGTTCGATGTCATCTTCAGCTCTGGGCTCTCCGAGAACGGACAGATTATCTCGAAGTGGGTCAGTATTAGGATTCCTCTGTGGGTTACAGGTGAAATAATCTATATTGACTGACACCTGGGCGCCTAGAATCTTTCTTCACCAAACGAGTGGAGAAAGCAAATTGCCTCACAAAATGACGGATCCATGCCCCGAGCCCCTTATCAGCGTTGTAGCCAGGCCGTCTTTGAAGCTTGGCTCAAGACCAAGATCCAGGCTGAGCCGCTCATCGACTCGCGTTTTGGCTGGAAACTTGAAACCTTTACCGAGGCTGGTGATATTGTCCAATCGTCCATTGCCAACACCGAGACCGGCGAGACCAGGGTCGTGCAAACCCAATTTCTCGCAGGCTGTGATGGCGCTGGGAGCCGAGTACGAAAGACCCTCAAGAGTGAGCTGGTCGGTGGTCCAGCGTAAGTTGATACCTCCATCCTTAGCGGCCTATTGCGATAGCTGACGGACATGCTCCACCCATGTCTAGACCGATGGCCATGTTTCTCGTTCACTTCAAGTCTCGGGATCTCGCCAAACTTCAAAAGCAAGGCCAGTTCTGGCACATCTTCTTCACCAGCGGTGGAGTTCTCATATCTCAAGACGAAGTCGACACGTGGACCGCCCACTTACCTATTTCTCTCGACACAGATTGGAAGTCACTGGACCCAAAGGAGTCTGTCTACAAGGTGCTAGGCGGCTCGCAAGACCCGTTTCCCGTCACGATTGACGAGGTCCTCGTGTGCAGCGCTTGGCGTCCAAGTATCGCTATCGCCCAACGCTTCGTCTCGGATAGCCTACGTGTCTTTCTTGTGGGTGACGCAGCACATCAGAATATCCCGACTGGAGGATACGGCATGAACACAGCTGTTGGCGATAGCTTTGATCTAGGATGGAAGCTTGCGGCCGTGATCAAGGGGTGGGGCGGTAGTGGACTGCTGCAGTCTTACGAGACGGAACGCAAGCCAGTCGCCGTCCGAAATATCGAACGCTCCGGTGTGCACCACAAAGTCCACCAGGACTACGTTGGCTGGGTCTTGGAGGCTGGCCCTGGGACATTGTCAGCCAGCACCAAGGACGACTTGGCTCTCCGCGAACGAATCAAGACCCACGTGCTTGCGCATGATGGAGAAAACGTGGACCATGGTATTGAGATGGGTTACAGATACACCGGTTCTCCTATTATTCTCAAAGACCAAGACGAGGCCGGAGAGGAGCCAGAGTGGGATTATCGCCGCTACATCCCTTCAACCTGGCCTGGTACGCGGGCACCACATGTTTTTCTAAGTGACGGAAAAACAAGTATTTTTGACCTGTTCGGCCCAGGATTTACAATCGTCGATTTCACACCGGATAGAAGGTGGGCCACCAAGCTGGAAACAGCCGCATTGCGACTCGGCGTTCCACTCACACCCGTGCATCTACCACAAGAGTATCATGCGAGGGCAGTTTGGGAGAGTGATGCCGTCCTGGTACGCCCCGATGACCATGTTGCATGGCGAACTTCGGTCAGCAGTGTTGACCAGGTAGATTTTGACCATATCCTGAAGGTGGCTACAGGCTGGGCCTCGTCGAACATTGATGGCAACGGGGCTTTATATACCGCGCTCGAGTCCATCACGAAGGATGGGTTCACTGGAACAGTTGGAAATGTCTCCCAGGCTCATGTCAAGCAACTGGCCGAGTTCCAAGTGTAGGCAGATAGTAAGACTTGACAGAGTATCGTCACTTGTTCGCTCTCCAAGGCGCTATAGTAAAATTTAGTTTCTTTGTGATAAAGTAACCGTCTCATGACAACCGGTAACACTGTAAATTGGTTTGGCCATTGTCATGTGATTGATGTGTGGATATTCCTGCTTAGATTCATAGCATGGGCCGTCCTCAAGCAACCCCAAGGTCACGCGCAGTAACCATGTAGCAAGGGTCAACACAAGTACCATAACAACAGCTCTACTATGAGGTACGTAGCTGATTAGATATCTGGGGCGATCTAGGCCGTGACATGGGACAAAATGATCATCCGAATTTGAGGTGACATGGGCTCGTCGATTAACCTGAACGCAAGCTTCATACTACAAGTCCTCTCTCCAGTGATGCTTAGCTACCCGTGTCTGCACAAAGCTCAATCGTGTCCTTAGACGTGCCCGCGTCAAGCCCTTAGATAGAATACCTGAACTGGGGGTTCTATAAAGAGTTAGTCCAGTTAATGTGCTGTGGGCGCAATTGTTGCAACACACCTTCATGTCTGTGATGTCGTCGTCGTAAGCATGCTCATATCCTTCAGGCTCACCAACTCGGTCTCGTCGAGCATTTTCCCAGATACACAAGTATCGGTAACAGATGGCCAGAGCCCCTGCAATTATCGATGTGATTAAGACAACTGTGAAGCCTGGCCCATAGGCAGGGGCGTCGGATGATTTAAAGACAAGGGGCCCGATGATGTTTCCTTGAAGTGAAGTGGTCAGTCATCTCGTTCCCAACGGAACCACCATGATTTGATAGATGGTGCGATAAAGAAGGAGGTGTCAACCACATACCGATACAGTATCCGAGAAACAAGCCGGAAGCAGTGAGCGACTTCTTCGTATAGCCAGCCGTGTTTGCGGTTTGAAGACCCATGAGCACTGAGTACGGGGCGGCAAATCCGCCTAGCAGATAAACTCCAACCAAAAGCCCACCTTTCGAGGACCTCGGCAGCTGCCAGAGTAGGGCTGAAGCCGTGATGGTGGGAAGCAGCGTCACGACGATCAACCAAGTCCTCCACCTCGGAAACTTGTAGGCACAGTAGCATACAACGAGGCCTTCGATACCCGCTACAAACCCAGCGGGCATGACAAGCAGCAAGCTCTGGAAGGGAGTGAACCCAAATCCGCCAATCACGATGGCGATAAAGGTTGAGATGGGTCCATTGGCAATCATGATCAACACCGCCATGGCGAAGGAGAGCCAGAAACGCGGATCAACCAGAATCTCGAGTGCTTGCTTGTGTTTGAAGTGCGTGTTGCGCACTCCGGCATTGTTGACTCGCAGTCTGGAGACAGCAATGTATCGCTCCCTGTCGGACAAGTTCTTTGCATGGATGGGGTCGGGTGGCATGAAAAAGAGGATGACGAATGCCCAAACAACGGTCAAGCAGCCGGCGACGAGATACATGTATTGCCAGGGGCTGAGAGGGCCACTGGAGATGTGTCCTATGCCCCAGTTCACTAAGGGGCTGATGATGGAGATGAACCCGTCTAACAAAGATCAGCATGGTTTCATTGGTCAGATAGAAGAGATGAGAAGAGGCGAAGAGAGCCAGAGCCACTCACTTGCGCTGAACCAAAACCCAATCCTCATCGCTTGTTCATCCTTCTTGTAGAACCCCGCGACAATTAACATGAACATGGGAGAGATTCCAGATTCAAGAAATCCCAGAAAGAATCTCTGTGCGTAGAGGCCTCGGTAGTCATGGCATCCCATGGTTCCCAGCAGACAAACACCCCAGATGCCGACGACCGTGGCAGCAACACGTTCAATGCGATAGCGCTGAGCCATCAAGATTGCCGGCATGGCCCCAGCAATGAAGCCGAGGTAGAAGATGCACGATGAGAAGCTGAATCTGTTGCCAGTTTCGAGATGTAGGCCTTGACGCAATCCAAAGACGGCCTAATCCCTGTTGGTTAGTCATGCATGCAGATCGAGATGTTTTCAGACGTACCGCTTGAGACAACATGGACTTGTCGTAGTATTGCAGCCCGTAGGTAAGGAACATCAAGGGCATCAGCTTCCTGTCAATCTTTCGCACAAGATGTTTCTCCTCAACATCACTCCACTCTAGATTACCAGTGTACTGCTCCAAGATGTTGACGGCGGCGTCGTTGCGAACATCGTCGATGTTGGCTTTCGGTTTCTCCTGAAGAACCGAGGCTCGCGCCTCCTCTACATGATGAGTGGTGTGTGCACCATCAAGGGCTTCTTTTGGAGACATTCTGAGACAGGAAGGATGAAAAGCAGTTGCGTGGGACGTCAGTTGTCTATTCGAGCTGTGCTGTAAACTTGAGGTCTGGCCATGGCATTCGGCGAACGGTCTTGTATTTTGACATTCCCATACACAAAGTAGATCCCCCGTTGCCAAGACAGGTTCTCTTGGCTCAGCGTGAAATCAAGGCGTAACCCGGAAAACCCGCCTGAGGCCGGCATTCCGGTGGCTTCAAGCCACGTTTACCCCGCAAATTTGAATAGCCGTCGATCTTGAATCTGGGGAAGAAACTGATCGACTGCTGTGCATCTGAATTGAATCTAAACCGCTCCCTCGGTTGTTGAAGCGACGGCACTCGTCGCTTCTTTGTCTTTGACCGGCCCCTGAATCCACCTGATCCCCCTGTCCTGAACACCACACAATGTCGGGGCTGCGATCAAGTGTTATCGTTCGGTCCATTACTACACTCTAAAAAACGTGTTCAACACTAGAGTACGCATCGGATGCGTCTAATCTCAGGTCTCCAGCTTATTGACTGGTCCCTTGCCAAAGATGGCAGACTGATTCTCAACCAACCACTGTTCCAAGGTAACCGGTTTCCTCCCGAGCAGTCTTTCAGCACAATCATTCAACGCCCAGCAGAGTTCATTATCCCTTTCAAACTGGAAAAATCGCCACAGGTACTCCCTTCTCTCTTCTGGCATGGCAGAGTACTCCTTGAAGAACCCCTCCTTGGTTGTGTCAAAGGAGATGGGCGTTTTCCACACACGAGTCATAATCTCAGCGGCGTTTTCAACCCGGAGGAGATCCTTCCCATTGTTAATAGTGTGGAATAGTCCAATGTGCCTCTCATCCGACGACAACAATAGCCGTGCAGCAATCTCTCCGATGTCCACAATGGACATGTAGGGCACTGCCCTGCTCGGCCAGATCAACTTATGCTCTTCCCTGAGTGATCTCTGCATCCAAAAGAAGTTCTCCATGAAGGTAGTTCCAGTATTGAGAAATGTAACCGGAAGAAGACTGTCTTGAAGGATCTTTCTGGCGATGGGGGACTGGGTGGGCAAGTTGGTAGGGTAGTGATCTGTGAGCCACTGCGGAATACGTCGAGTATCAAATTCAGGGAACACCCCGACCATACGAAGGACGTGAATAATTTTGTTTCCACTCTCTTTCAGAGCCTTGACCAAATTAGACATGGCCGTCCGCTCGTCAATGGATCCAGGCGTGACCACAAAGACAGCCTCTATATCCATTACAGCCGTGTGGAGCGACGGCTCGTCAAAAAAGTCGGCCATGACCACTTCTGACGACGGCCAGGACCTTTTGAGTTGGTCTCTCTTGGATTCATTTGACGATACAAGCCGCAAGTGAATATTGGGGTTCTGCTTTTGGAGGAATCTGGTCACTTGGTGGCCGACTCTACCAGTAGCGCCGAATACTAGAACGCTCTCTGGTATTTTCTTCAGATTTCCAGCCATGGCGTTGATTTCGGTAAAGCGAGTAAAGAACGGTTTGCCGGTTCAGGATATTGGGTGTGCATAGAAGGGAAAACTAGTGTTTGCTGTGGACAGCGAAGAAGGACAGAGGAAGGCCGTCTTTTTTTACTTGGCAATTTTCTTGTAGAGGATAGTGCGCCGCTAAGAGATGAGGCGGACCCGGACCGGCAAAGCACGGTGGTTGAGAAATTGCCGGCCCCTGAGCTGCGTCGGTTGACGGACAACCGTGGTCAATACCATCGACTTAATGTATGGGGACTGATACCCCAGTCAAGCCCTCGTTATCAAATACTTCGATGGCTTTAATGGGTAACAGTAGCGGAATACCTGAACGGGCATTGCAGAAGAGAGGTAAGCAAGGGTATCGAAACCTACCCTCAAGTCCTGAGTTTCCCATGGGTTGAGCTAATGCTTTGGCTTTTAGATTAGTGATTATCCTCGGTCTTATTGATGAGTTTTATGTGAATCATGTGGGGTAATTTAAAGTGTCGTAGGCGCGGTGAAAAGTAGTGCTCAAAGATAGGCAAGCCCGAGACGGCCCGGTCAGCTGATGAGAAGCTGATAAATAGCAGATATCTCCACGATATTCGCTATGGGCTAACCGAGCCCAAATTCCTTGAGTCCTGTACTCCGTAGGCGTATCGCACAAATTGAATCCGCACTATCAATGGGACAGCGAAGCATCATGATCTGTCAACTGGGCTTGCGCGGACTCCTGAGCGTGGGCTTCGGGCAAACTCAGCTCGAGAAATGGCAATGATATTGGTTTCCTCGATTATTGCCCCCAAGCAGTGGTGTTTCTATCGCTCAACTAAGCTACCCGGGTGCACATGTAGGTTTCTGAGGGTGCCGATCTGCAGACTGGACCTCGACCAACAACCGGTAGAATTTCGAGCTGCCAAATGCGGATTAGGTGGGCTGGTTGATGTTCTGTTGCATTATACTGACAGGGGTGCTACCAACGGCTCGTGTTCAGCTCACGGATCATACGTGGTTGGTTCTGTCATGTACCTTGTCGGTGGGCAAGGTTTCCAATGCGAGGATCTCTTTCGGGAACCGCATGGTGTGATGGGATGATGGAGTGAGGGGTTCGGCCACGCAATTGATAAACAGCTCAAGTAACCCGCCCAAACTGCACTGCTCTTACCGTCATCAGCGATCATGGGTGATCATCAGTCCCAAGAACCCGCCGAGGAAGCACAGCCTCGTGCTACGCAGGCTGAGACTCAGGCTGAGACTCAGGCTCTCGATCATCCTCTCGAAGTTGACGTGAGTGGCGACCAGAGGCCAAGCCGCGTACGTTTGCTGACGCTGACTGAAGGATAATCCTCATGAGGAAGACTCGAGCTACGGTGACTCGTGAGTACAGACTGACATCCCGAAGAAACCTGGCTTATTGATTCCAGTGAGTCCTCCAGCAGCTACCTATCATCGTTGAAGTCCAGCGTTTTCAACTACAAGTGAGTCAAGATGTTCTTTGTTTCTATTACCCTCATTCTGGCTTTACTGACGCAATCTAGATATGAAGCAAGTCATGTCACAAAAGCCTTTACAACTTTTAGTGTTAACAATCCCGTAGAACGGGCGCCGCTACCATGCATTCCGCGAGGGCGCGTACCTAGTGGTAATAGCATCAAACTCTAGGATCATTCCAATGCTGACGTTGCAAGCCTAACGATGACGAAGAACAAGATCGCATGGATCTCGCACATCACATTTATCGACTTCTTATTGGTGGAAAGCTCCATCTCGCACCAATTGGTGATAGCCCTCAGCGGGTTTTGGATCTTGGTACGGGGACAGGCATTTGGGCCATGGACTTTGCAGAGTGAGTAGGACTGGCTGGCTATCAAAAACCTCTCTCAAGTCTAACATCTCCAGTGAATATCCCTCGGCAGATGTTCGAGGCACGGATCTAAGCCCTATTCAACCCAAATGGTTTGAAAAACCAGCCTAGAGACAGACCGATACTAACGCCGTGCACAGGACTCCTCCAAATTGCTCTTTTGAAGTTGACGACTTCGAAGCGGATTGGCTTTACCGCCATTCATTCGATTTAATTCATGGCCGCGAGCTCGAAGGGTGCCTTTCCAACGATAAGAAACTCTTTCAGCAAGCTTTCAAACACCTGAGCCCTGGAGGATACATCGAGCTACAAGCTGCGTACCCACCTCTCAAATCAGATGACGACACAGGGGATAAGGCTACTGATTTTCACAAGTGGGTAAATACCATCTGTGAAGCCTCTGCTAAATTTGGCAAACCCTTGACCTGTGCACCGGAGTGGAAGGCAAAGCTAGAAGAGGTCGGATTCGTCGACGTTCAACAAGAGATTCGCAAGGTTAGGTGCTCTTGAGTCAGTAAAAAGAAATGCACTGATAACCCTAGGTTCCCATGGGTCCGTGGCCAAAGGATCCGAAACTCAAGGAAATCGGCAAGTTCCAGGCGGTTCAGGAAGCCCAAGTCATCGACTCATACACTCCCGGGCTCTTTGGTCGGGTGCTGGGTTGGAGTGAGGAGGAGATCCAGGTCTTTATTGCGAAAGTCAAACGTGACTTGAAGGATCCGACAATCCACCTGTACCAGCAACTTTACTTTATCTGGGGAAGAAAGCCAGAAGTTTAGGCTCTGAGTTTCTCCGCCACTTAATGGCTTGGATTGCATTCCTTTGGGAGGCTGCCTGACTGCTTGGGTTAGCTATCAGCGTAGCCAATACTCCCTTAGCCTCTGATGTTCTCTCGAAGGATGTTGAAGCAATAATAACTATAAATTGCAATGACTAAGAGATATACTAGGATGGAAGCTAGAGATCAAAACTCTACCTTTGATTTCTCCGAAGAACAATACAGGCAGATATCTGTTGGTGGTTGCCCCTGGCAAGAAATCGCCAACTACAAGTTCCATCTAAATCCAGGATGCTTCCAGTCGAGGTTTGCAATCTGGGTAGAGTCCAGCCCATCAAGCTGTGCAGTTTCGTCTCGACGGTCTCTCTTGCGGTTGTCCGACGTCGCCCAGAGCTGAAGAAGTATAGTCGTAAAGAACATAATCGAAGAGGTCGCCAAGTTAAGACCGTTGCCAATGGGATAGTTGGGAGCATCAGTGGGAAGAAATGCCCAACTGGCTATCAAACCACCAATGTTACCAAACATGACGTTTGTTCCAATTGCCGATGAACGTGCCGTGTCCGAGACGACATTTGCCGAGACCTGCGCGTTGCAGAGCGCACCAGAGTTGAACGCGCCCGTCACGATGATGAAAGTTGCTGCGTACCTCGCGTGAGGGTTTGTGGTTGCAAGGAAAATGATATAGCCTGTTATTATTGGCAGGGCGCTGATGAGCAGGAATATGTTCCGGCGACCAGTCCTGTAACTCAGATAGTTGACGACAAGGATGAAAAGTCCACCGACGATGTATGGCGGAACTGTGTAGAGCTGAACCGTGACAATAGCCTTGGCGGGATAAATTGTGCGTACGATGGTCGGGGCAAAGAACGCCAGGCACTGAACCGTGATGTTGCCAAGGAGAAAGACGAATGCAGACGCAAGAGTTACAGGACTTGATATTCCAGCCATGATCTTCTTCGTATTGAGTCGATCGAGGACCTCGGTTGCGCCTATGCGCTCGGACTTGACGCGGGCGATAGCTAGCTCCTTTTCTTCTTGGGTTAACCAGCGGGCAGTCTCGGGTCGGTCGGTAAGGGTAAAGAATGCGATGATGGCGAGACCGATTGTGATGATGCCCTCGATGGCAAAAATCATTCGCCAACGTTTCGTGCTACCGAAGCTATCCAAGGTTAGAATAGCGGAAGCGAGGAGGCCACCGAACGCGCCAGCAAGTGACGACATGACAATATACATGGATAGTCGAAATGCTAATTCATTGCGCCTATACCAGCGTGACAGGTAATACGCAATGCCGGGAAGCATCCCAGCCTCGAAGACGCCAAGCAGGAATCGGACGCCGCAGGCAGACTCAAGTGACGATACGAAGGCAAAAGCTACCGTCATGAGACCGAAGGAGAGGGTAAGAGCGGGAAGAAACCAGCCCGGGCCGATCCACTTGCAAGCAATGTTGGATGGGATCTCGAAAACTATGTAGGAGATGTAAAAGACGGAAAGAATCTGGTTGTAGTCATAGCCGCTGAGGTTCAGGTCGGCCTCAAACCCCGCAAGCCTTGCATTGCCTGATATCATGTTTAGAAAGCAAATACTGATGGGAGAGCAAGGCATCTACCTATATTGGCTCTGTCTATGAAGCAGAAGAGATAGATGATTGCAACGGTCGGTACAATGTAAAGATCTATCTTGCGTCGAAGACGGGCTTCAGCTTTGGGGTCGAGGAGAACCAACGGATTGCCATGCCTTGCATCAGCATTAGAACTGCGAGCATGAAATGAGGTCTAAATCAGGATACTTGCTCGTCAGTTGCAGCTCGTCCACGCTCAGCAGCCTCATGTGTGGTTTCTGAAATGTGTTCTTTGTGTTCAGTGTCGAGGGCCATCTGCTGGAAACTGGGGCTGGCCGATTTCTCATTCTCCGACGTAGTCATGATAGCTAGGATTTGTGCCTCAGTGATGGTTCAAGAACTGTTGAAAATTCAAGTTGGACGAGTAAGAGCACAACTGTTCATTAAGTAAAGAATTGTTACGGCCGTATCACGCATCCCTGAGCTCGGTTACCCAACGTTCTGGCACCTCTCGGCACCTCTACACCCCGCGTTTTCCACGTTATCTGCGCCAGCTGATTTCCGAGTACTCGGTAAGCTTAATTTTAGCTCTGGGGTAATTGGATCTTGGTCTTCACTACACCTCCCTTTCCGCTTCCGTTTCCGCCTCGATCTCCGTTTCCGCTTCCGTCGTGCTTCCGCTTCCGCTGCACCTAATCAGGAGACTGAAGTTCACAACCCTAAGCTGCCTCAACGCCGGGCCATTAATCGGAAGCCCTTGAGTCCAAACTTGAGGTTAGTCTCCATCCTAAACCACGTATAGAGTATTCTGTGTATTTTCATGCTGTTAGAAGACTCTGCGGGAGAATGCAGCGATGTGTTTAAGTGCCGTTTCATGTGGCTACGTTTTCGAAATGGCCTTTCAGGATTCGAAATGGCTGCCTTGGTGGAAGTGCTTGCTGGAAGGTTTGATCAATGGTTGGGGATTCACCAGCGTCACAGTGTCGAGCTTTTGTTCCGATATAGAGTATAAATGTATTTTTAATATTGCGGTAATGACCTCTCTAAGAAACGCCATTGATGAAAAGAAGAATATTCTATAGTAACTAAAAGCCTAGGAAGAATAAGGCTTATCGACAAGAAATCAGCCATCTCTTACCAAGCGTCCCTTACACTGCCCTTTTACAAGTTGTCCTCAAAGAAGTGGGTAAGTCTATCGAAGGGAATAAGCTCCACTCGGTCGTACAGATCGACATGGCCAGCACCGGGGACCCAGATCAGCTCCTTGGGCTCGGCAGCACGTCCGTAGGCATTTTCGCTAAACTCACGCGAGTGAGCCTGGTCGCCGCTGATGAAGAGCAGAGGACGGGGCGAGATGGTTTCGATGTCGTTGAAAGGGTAGAAGTTGAAGAACTTAACTTGGCTCGAGAGCGTTGGGTGAGTCGTGGTGTTGGGCAGAGCACCGGGGGGTGTAACCTCACCGCGAGTGGTGCGGTAGAAGTCGTAGAACTCTTGCTGAATAGGGTCAACGGCGTCCTCGCGCCTGTCTGCAGTGCCTCCAGTCAACGCCGTCGCTGCGCCCTCGGACTCGTTCCAGCGCTGGGCTGCGGCCTCGACGATCATCGCCTTGCGCTGGGCTAGGGTCAGTGACTTTCGGATGCCGTTGCGAGCGGCAGCGCCCATATCGTACATGCTAACGGTAGCGATGGCTTTGAAACGGGAGTCGATCTTTGCGGCGCTGATGATGAAAGAACCGCTGCCACAGATACCAACACCACCGATGCGCTCACGGTCGACAAAGTCCTGCAGGCCGAGGTAGTCGACTGCGGCGCTGAATGCCTCCGCATAGTATTCGACCGAGACGGCATTGCGAGGCTCGCCGTCACTGCCACCCCAGTGGGGGAGGTCGATGGAGACGGTGATGAATCCCTGTTCAGCGAGCTTGGTGGCATAGAGGTTGGCGCTCTGCTCCTTGACGGCCCCCATAGGGTGGCCAACGACGATGGCGGGGGTCTCGGCGTTGCGGCTTAAGTTGCGTGGGTAGAAGATGTTGGCCGACACGGTGGTTTGGTACTGGGTCGGGAACGTGATGGGCAGGATTTGGACGTCTGGGCTGCGGTAGAAGTTGTCGGCCCCAAACGATAGATTCTGAGCCGTGGCGGCCATGGCATTGACGAGCGCCATGACGCCAACTGTGATAGGACGGCTTCCGAACATCTTCGCGGTGGTGGGCGGTTGGTGGCTGTCTCGGTTGAACGAAGGAGGTCACTCGGTTGTTTGAGCTGATGCTGTGAACCTGGTGAGATGCCGGTGTCTGGGCGACATGTAGGTGTTTTAATAGCTGCTGGAGTTCTACTCATCTATGTTGTTTCGAATAGGAGATATGATGTATAGGCCCGAGGCCACGCGTCATTCCATACTTTGGACATGAAGTCGTCGTCATGCCAAGATACACGATCACGAACGGTTGAGCCGAAACTGGGTCACTCCGTGATCATCAAGGAAGGAGAGGCAACTATACAGCAAGGGCTCCCAGTCCGAAGGCCATTGAAGTGTTAATGAATGAACTCTCAGTGATTGACTCGAATCGGCCCGAGATAACTCCGCGGCGTGTGGCAGTGTTATGCAAGCTGCTGATAGCAAACACTTCAAGTCGAGACTGTTTGGCCTGGGTGAAGCTTTGATGCAACTACCAATATGATTGGTTCATCTCCCTAGCATGACATGGCCAGTCGGTCCATGTCTTGTGCTCCACATAGTTATGACGCTAATGCAGCCTGCTGATATGTATCCACTCTCCGATGGCTCCTAAAGCTTAACCTTCATCGGCCAAGGTCTCACGTGGCATATGGTGATGTCAACACAAGAATATCCGCCGGGGACCAGTCAACCTCACCCCTTTGCATATGCACATGGTCCTTCTCCCAGTCACGTCAATCAAATTGTCCACGGCGATACAGGCTCCAACTATGGAAACTCCACTCGGCATCATCCTTCAGCGCATGCCCCAGCAATTACTGGCCCAAACCCCTGCAGAAGACTGGACTGGTGTCACGAGTACGGCTGAGCGGAGGAAGCGGCAAAACCGACTTAACAAAAGATCACAATGTCAGTTCCTCCCCTCCATCATCTAGCTTATTAATTTCTAAAGCTTGAAGTAGACCAGAAAGCTCGGCTTCAGAGCCAGCAGAACAGAGCCGCATCCAGAGTCATGATGGAACCTGGGTTACCTGATTCAGGTATATCCACATTCTCAACCGAATTGGCACCCCAGACCTCGACGCATGTAGTTCTGGACGCTCTTCTACATGCCTGTGAAATATTTGAGAGCGCCGACGTCCGAGAGAGGATTTTCGCACTCGCGCACGATGCCTACCTGCACCACATAATGAACACGCCCCGTGTATCTCAACTCCCATTCCTCATCACATTGAACATTAACATCGCCATGGCCAAGAACGCTGTTCAAATGGGTTTCAAGCCTGAAATCTTGTGCCTCTACGAGATTATATCACCGTTTAATCAGCTCGGGCCCTCACAATATGCGCCTTTCTGCCCCCAGAACCTGGAACCTACCGCTGTGCAGCATCAGATCATGCACCATCCTTGGCTTGATGTGTTTCCATTCCCAAGATTCAGAGACAATGTCATACAAGCAGTCGCCGCGGGTCTCATGGACGACGATGAACTGTGCGCTGACATAGCCGAGATGAACTATGACGGCACGGCGAGGCCAAGCCTGATAGTCTGGGGGGAGCCTGGTGATCCTAGGGGCTGGGAAGCGTCCATTTCATTTCTTCACAAATGGGGCTGGTTACTTCAAGGCTGTCCAGAGTTATTGGAAGCAACAAACAGATGGCGAGAGTGTAGAGGAGAAAAACGCCTTTACTGGCATGATACTTAGATGTAAGGAGGTGACATCACAGGAGGATGCTGGGAGTTCGCATTAATTTGGCAAAAGCAAATAAAAATGCCAACATCACGCCAACACAGTCGATAGCGTAGCATGCTGCATTGGCGGGATGACGCCATCTTCAAGCCATGCTCGCTCCATCAAATTGGATTCATAGTTCCCACTTCATGCAAATGGCTGATAACAGTGAGGGTCCACGGCTCTTGGATTGTGCGTAAAAGTGCGTCCTTAAGATTTCCGGTGTGTACAAGGGTGGTATGATTCTCACGGAGATCATACCCGGAAGACAGTGTGCGGGTTTGATGGCGCGGGAAACGGCAAGTCCGCCAGCCATAATTACCTGAATTCTGAGAACCGGGATCGATCGCGCAATGACTGTCAGGCTTGATGCAAGCTGTTGATTGATGAGAACTTAAATTCTGCTTCTATAATAAGTCTCTGTGGCGGAAAACCCACCAAAGAGATTGTTTATAGACCAAGTCCAATATTGCCCAGGCCTGAACTTCATCCCGCGGCATTTTGTCTGTTACCCTGACATTTCCTACAGTCTTGATACCAACTCATCGTCTTTCTTCCAGCTACAGTATGACTTCAAAGTACGTTACCGCACACGTGAATCCCAAGGGTCCTGGTGATGCACGCCCTACTGCTTCTCAAATTATTACCGACTATGATCTGGAAAGGAAATTGACCGGAAAGGTTGTCCTCATTACTGGCTGCTCGTCAGGAGTAGGCGTCGAGACAGCACGTGCAATCCATCGTACTGGCGCAACTATTTACGCGACTGCTCGTGACGTCGACAAGGCCAAGGGCGCACTGCATGATTTGGTCGACAGTCTCCGTCTTCATTTCTTGCAGCTTGACTTGAGTTCTCTAGACTCGGTGCGTATTTGCGCAGAGAGCTTCAAGTCCAAGAGCACACAGTTGGATATCCTCATCGAAAATGCTGGCGTCATGGCGAGTCCGGAAGGCCGCACCGCGGATGGATTCGAGACACAATTTGGCACCAATCATCTAGGGCATTTCCTCTTATTCTACCTGCTCAAGGATACCTTACTTCGCTCATCGACACCCAATTTCAACTCCCGGGCTATCATTCTTTCATCCTGTGCCCACCAGGCTGGTTCGGTTCATTTCGACAATCTCAATCTCGAGGGTGAATACGAGCCATGGAAGGCGTATGGTCAGAGCAAGACAGCCAACTTGTGGACGGCGCGGGAAATCGAGAAACGATTTGGGGCCCATGGCCTGCACGCGTGGGCTGTCCACCCTGGCAGCATCCGTACTGAGCTGCAACGCCATGTTTGCGAGGAGCTCAAGCAGGTTTGGGCCGCTGATGCAGAACTGGCCAAGACTTGGAAGAATATTGAACAGGGAGCTGCAACAACCGTCCTCGCGGCTGTTTCACCTGAACTTGAGGGCAAGGGTGGCTTGTATTTGGAGGATACCCAGGTAGCCAAGCTTCCAGGTACAGGCCACGCAGGCTATGCAGACTGGGCTTACGATGAAGAGGGCCCTGGAAAATTGTGGGAAAAGAGTATTAAGATCTTGAAGTTGTAACGTTAGGGGTTTTTGTTTTAACAGCACAGCTTGGCATTTTGGACCCTCAGTACACATCACAAAACTTCTTCAGGTAGTCAAGACATATTTGTTACTACCTATGTTGTTTGTGTAGTAAAAATGCATATGAAATGCCCACTGTAGGGCTATACTTAGACACAGCAAAAGCTGACTCTTCATACATACGTTAATCTCTGGCGAGCTGCAAAGAACGCTGTGGCTTAGCGCCGACGCAGCCTGTGTTCAAAACGTTGGACGAGCCGCTGCTTGACTTGACGTGGTGATCATTATCGCAGTGTAAAGCTGGATTTTAGAAACTGGGCCATGTTACAGAAAATGGCACTCTGTGAGATATCTATTCGAGTATTATCCTGCTTCTACGGACTTGGTGGCAAGCCATGGCCATCATTCTATGCAGGGTAAGCTATGTTACTCGAGTCCAAACACAACTCTTTCACAGCGACAAACCTTTGTGTCAACCAGACTACTATAAGATACGACGGCCGACAATTGCCTGCCCAATGAAGACCTTGGGGGGCATTAATCCCGAAATTCTTCACAATCTTATAGCAGGTGATCAGGCTGAGATTGTGGCGTTTGCTGGCCTGAGGATTCTTATCTGGCCATCCTACCCCTCCTTTTTCAACCCAATCCCCAGCCAAACATCCCAATCGCATCACCTCTCCCTATACGCACCCTTACCAACCATGTCGCAGGGGACTCTGGATTTTTTCCTCCTCAAGCCTCTTTGTATCACATGCAAAAGGATCGACTTTCCACGGCTCTGTAGGCAAGCCAGGCTAGAGCAGTATCGCCCTTCCTTGGGCACAGCCCAAGATGTACTAGCAAGATTCGAGTCTCGCCAATGCTTCCTTTGTACCCTCATCGCCAGAGCTATCATGCGACGATGTGAAGGGCGCGATCTACAGGGACTACAATGCTACCTTGACACGGATTGCTATGCGCAACTTCCCGGCCATCTAGGAGAGTTTATCAAGTTCAACAAGCTCAGTGTGTGCGTGGTCAATCAGAGCACCTATTTTCCGAAGACCGTGCTGGTACTCCAGCCGTGCAGTGATCCGGTTCCTCATGTATCCAACACTCGAGACTTCGCCCCGGAGCCTGCGTATCCTATGCGGCCCTCTGGCCGGCTAATAGCTCCGTACTATCAGCCACATCTGCTCCGTCAATGGATGTCCTGCTGCCACGAGCGCCATGGAAATGCTTGCCACATGCCGGCATGGCGATCGACTGATGACGATACGTTCCCACAGCTCAGGTTTGTCGATACCGAACAATTTTGTATCGTTGATGGTCCAGAAGATTACCAATATGCTGCGCTGAGCTACGTATGGGGATCAGCAGCCCACAACCGCTTGACGAACACACAGAGGACAGCGCAATGGCTACGCAAGCCTGGCTGCCTATTGCTAAACGATGTTGTCCCCAAGACCATCTTCGATGCCATCCAAGTGGCTCGATCCATTGGATTCAAATATCTCTGGATCGACTCTCTATGCATTATCCAGGACGACGACGATGACAAGCGGCGGCAGCTTTCTTACATGGATTGTGTGTATGCCAACGCATATTGCACAATTGCTGCTGTCAGCGCCTTGCATGCGGACATGGGTATCGCTGGCGTGCGAGAATCTCTGATGCGGCATCCTCAACAAGCGATGGTCCCGGTTTCGTCGTCTCTACATCTGATTCGCAGCACACATCTTTACACTGGCACAGCATACGAGAAGTCGTCATGGAAACGCCGTGCCTGGACCATGCAAGAATCACTCCTTTCCCGCCGGCTGATAATGTTCACCGATGACGAGGTTTTTTGGCGATGCCAAAAGGCAACCTGGTGCGAGAGCCTCGCGCTCGAGCTTTGCTCGATGAAGCGAATGGAACCCAGAATCACCTCTTACCAATCGTTCGGGTGCTATGACTTGATGGAGATAGGACCAAGCGAAGCGTTCAGGCCCGAGTACGCTTACAGGGTAATATCACAGTACGCAAAGCGCGGTATAACGAATCAATCCGACTCCCTAAAAGCCATCCAGGGCTATCTTCACCGACTCTACATGAAGCACACACTTGCTCAAAGCGACTGGGGTCATCTTCTTTTCCTTCGTTTCGAGGAGTCGCTGGCTTGGACAGGCGGCGATTGTGCTCGTCGCGTAGCAGAAGAATGCGTATATAATCGTGACGGATCATCTCATCATGTGAGATTTCCAAGCTGGTCTTGGTTGGGCTGGGACTTTGAGCATGCCGGTCTGGGGAAGCTTTTCGACCTTCCGACTGCCACAGGTATGGTCATGCCTGAGCTGGAGTTTTACAGACTCGACATTCACGGAAAAACTCGTGCTCAAATGCCTCGAGATTTGTTCGCTCCGTACGTCAAGCCACTCGACCTGAGTGCGCTCGATAAGGAGTTGGCCAGAGGCTGGAAACACTCCACATCAATCAACGAGGACGATTTTAGGTCCGTGGAATTTCATGATTCTGGACGGTTGCTTTTCTGGACAAGCTCAACGACCCTTCGATTGAGCAAAGTGTCACAAGGACGCGATCTAGGTTATGAATGGGAGATGACTGATCAGCATGGAAGAAAGGTGGGAGGAATGTCGGAGTATGCACTCCCAAGCAGCACCATCGAAGGAGACCATTGCCTGATTGTTGTCTCTCGCGTTCATGACGAGATACGAGCGGAAAAGGTGCTACCTAAATTACATGTCCTTGTCATCGAGTGGGATGATATGGAACAGCGGGTTGCGCACCGTATTGGAGCAGGGTCTGTAGACGAAGCTGCTTGGGTAAGGGCTCAACCTGAGTGGATTAAAGTGACATTGGCTTAATTCCTCCCAAAGCTAAGGAGTAAGGAAACAGTGTCTTTGTGTGCTAGTCCAAGGTAGCCATCCTTTAATCGACAGTCAACAGGGACTACCTCACATCCAGGGAAAGCGTAACACTAGGTTCCATAGCAATTCCGCAACATTGGTATCCCATGCTTCCCCGTTCGACCGCTTATATAAGCCGGCCGGTCAAGAACAACACTCCGAAGACCTCCACCTATCCCCTGAATGCTTTTCGTGAGCACGGTAGGTGTCGCTACTTCGAGCAACAGAACTGAAATTGCCAACCTGATCACTGCGTCCGGCCTTGCTGACTGTGACGTAGTTGGGGAGCTGGTTTAGAGGGGAATGTCTCAGTGGTTGTAACATGTTGTTACGTCCCTTCAGAACCACAAAAGCCCGGCATGTTGGTCACCTCTAGAGAGGAAGGGGCGTGGGTCTAGAGAATACACACACAATTAGAGCTATCTTTATAGAGAACTTCGTTCTCAAATGCCACGTGTCACAATTAATTATAAGAACAAAAACAGTCTGACTTCGTAGTTCGATTTGCTGCTGAAACTGAAGACACGTTAAGCATTTCATAAACATGTGGAATTTGGATCCCTTTAGAAATGCGGATTGGTGTTCCAAGCCATAGGCCACGTTATCAATCCCTATTTTTCCCTTTCCCTCTCGACCTGCCCATGATAGGAGCGATGTACTGCATGAGCAGCATCGCTCTCGGGCTCCATTATTTCAGGAACCACGTGTCAAGTACACTCTGATAAGATCATTGATGATGTCTGAGGACTGAAAGCTGATGGGGTGCTTCTGAAGCCACGTAGTTTACAAGGCCCTACTGACTCTGCCAGATAAGGGCGGTGAAAGATGGAAACGCTTGGGCGTTTGGCTGTATGTTGTCCTTGGCTGCCTTCGCCGCTCGGGCAGTTGTCTGCCTGACTAAGCGGGTTCTCGGGACTTTCCAGTCCGTAAATGAATCGGTTCGTGTCGGAGAAAATGAGTTGTCCGAGATGCTAGTATTCGTAGTTGCTGATGCATGAACAAAAAAAGAGGGTCATATTCGGGGTGACTATATATTAACCAACTCGTTCATCCACTAATCAGTGGCTCTTTGCCATCCATTCAGCCATTCGCCTTTCTTCGTTTCTGGTTTCCATCTTTCAAATTCACCAAGTTCTAAGACACAATGACTCCCATCAAAGTTGGTGTGATTGGGGTGACTGGGATGACCGGATCTCATGTGGCCGTTGAGCTGCTGAACAGAGGTCATCAGGTTGTCGGCATTTCACGAAATCCCGCTAAGCTTGGTCATCACGAACGGTACGAGCCGAGGGCAGTTGACCTAGAAGCCACGCCTATTGAAGAAGTAGCAAAGGCTCTTGAATCTTTGGATGTTGTGGTAAACGCATACGGGCCACACACCCAACTTGGAGACGCTTTAACGTACAGTAAGTCCACCTGTTCAGTCAATACTCAAGCGTGAAACGCAACGTTAACATCCTTTTAGAAACATTCACAGAAGTCACCCGAAAGATCCTTGTCGCTTCCAAAGCAGCCAAAGTACCATACTTCGTCATGATCGGCGGCTCCGCCATTATGAGGATTCCAGACAGGCCATTAGTCACAGCGTGTGACGATGAGAGATTCTATTACGCCTTCATCCGGGGAATACTTGATAGTGAGGCTTATGTGAAGCATGCGCAAGAATGGGCCGGCGAGGACGCCGAAAAGCTCTCGGTTGCTCGTCAAGCTTGGATAGCCGAGAGAGAGGGCAGAGGCACTGCTGAGACACGAATGATCACGGAAGCGGTACATGGAATTTTCGACCTAAACGGCCCTATTGTGGAGTTCCATAGAGGCGGGCGACTGACGGCCATGTTCTTTCACGGAAACACATCTTTCAACTGGACTTTTATGTCCACCCCGGCGTTGTATCGGCCTGGAAAACGCACGGGGTCATACGAAGTCTGTTTCGACTTCATGCCTCTCAAACCCGCCAAAGGGAATGAGAGCGGTATTGCCCTTTTTGACGGTCGGATGCATGGAATATCCCTCTCCGACATGGCCCTAGCAGTGGCGGAAGAGGTAGAGAGTCAGAAATATTTGTGGAAGCACTGGTGCCCGTACGTGCCAGATTTGGATGACACACCTGGCCCGGTTTACGTGAAGGTTGGGCATGAGTTTGTGTGAAACGGATTTTGGAAGGTGTATTGTATCAGCATTGACGATGGAAAACAAATATACGCATGGGAAATGGAAATATTCCGATAAGTAAGAAAACTACCTGTGGACTCGATAAATATTTACAACTGGTACCACGAGACTGAGCTGAGAACGAGAGTATCACCAGAAGGAAACAGCCGGCGTCTTCATGTTTTTGGTGTCCTAACCTAGTAACAAAGCTGCTGTTGATGAGACCTTAAGAGACGACACACATGGCCTAGTTATCCAGTACAGTTCAAGCAGCCTTTAAAGAAGGAAAAGGCCGAAGAAACCTCCTCTAGGCCACTTATCTTGGCAACATCTGTCACACTCAATCAGCCGCGACCGAGACAGCAGGGATGGGGAGGAGCTTACATAGATCAGGTCGAACAATGATGATTGCACCGCGACCTGCATCGATACCAAATGTTGAAAACACCTGCCCGCAGTCCAGCATATATGGATTCTGTTCGTCCACAAACACTCTGTGGAGATCTAGGCATGACAGAGTAAGTACGGTGCAAGTGGTTGGGATACAGGGATGACTTACTTCTCAACATATACCTTCCAGTCTTAGGAAAGAAAAATCTTGGGAGTTTTTCAATCTCGAGGCTCTTCCGCTCCCCCCTTATTATCAGGGTTGGATTGATGATTTCATCTGCCGGCGCCCCGAATGGTGTAAACTTCTGGACCATTTCTTCCAGCTGTGAAGCGACCTAAAAGAGTTAGCAAATGGTGTCACGCCATTCAATCCTCACATAAATACCTGTGTCAACTTGTTAGCTGCCTCATCTCCACTACAGAAGACCAAGAGGTGCCATCGTCCGTCCGCCGGCAGGGCTTTGTTCAAATGCACAGGCTTTGCATCAGATAGCCTCACAGCTGGAGAGCTGGGAAACCTCATTCCAACACTGAGCCCTGACGCGATGCTGCCGTCGTCACTACTCGGACAAGTGAGGAGTGAGGAGCTGTACTTGGTAGCCATGCCGGCAGTATACTGTCCGGCCTGCACGAACTTGTCGCGGAAATGGGCGGCCGTGATTCCATTCTTCTTCTGATGTTCGGTGGAGAACAGCTTGCTGAACGAACGATCAAAGTCGATGAGCTGTTGTGCTGTCTGTTGACGCTCGAGCACATATGTCTCCAGCACTGAAGGCGGGGCTCGGCCCGTCAGGACATGGGCCATCTTCCATCCGATATTAAAGCCATCTTGGAGACTAACGTTCATACCCTGACCAGCCTTAGGGGAATGTGTGTGGCAAGCGTCGCCTGTGAGGAAGATGCGGAAGTCCTTTGTGAAGCGGTCTGCGATACGCTGGCCAATGACGTATGCTGACCACCACACGACACAGGAGGCGTCTAGCGTGTAAGGGTAGAAGATGCGCTTAACCTTGTCGACGAGGTCTTGCTCGGTGACTTCTCGAGCTGTTTTTCCTGGTAGCTCAATGTAGAAACGGACGAGTTCGTCGCCTTCTCTGGGAATGATCATAAGATTCCCAGCATTGCTGTTGAGCATGGCCTTCTTGCGGATATCCGGGAAGTTTGTGTCTGGAAAGACATCCATGACGCCCCAGACGGAGTCACTCGAGTCACCGACCATGTTGAAACCAAGTGACTTGCGGACTGTGCTATGAGCACCATCACAGCCCTGAAGATGAACTAATTAGCGGTGAGCTGGAGATTGGGCGCTGACACTCTTACGATTGCGTATTTCGCCCGGTATCGAAATGGTACCCCATTTTGTAAAGCTACCACCTCAACAGGGTAGTCGCAAGCATTGTCCAGGATACGCACGCTCTCGACCTGAGAGTTGTACACAACTCCGCTTGACCCATTCCCTCGCAGACGAATCATCTCCTGAAGCATCATCTCATTGATCCGTGCTTGGTTGAGAATGACATGGGGCTGATGACTTAGGCCCACCTTGGTATCAGGCGCAACATGTTTCCTCTTTAGTTGGCCCTGCTCATCCGGGGACCAGAATGTCACTTCCATGACGTGATAGGCCTCTTTCAGAAGAGCATCAGAAAGGCCGAGATTCTCAAAGATTTCGACGGTGCGGCACTGAACACCGTCGGCTTGGCCGATCTCAAGCGGTCCTGGGCGTCGTTCGAGGATCTTGAAGTCAATGCCGAAACGGGCCAGCCAGATGGCAGCCGTGAGACCGGCAGATCCGCCGCCGCAGATGACAACTTGGACGGTTTCGGGTTCCATGGCTAGGTAATACAAGAAAGGCGAGTGTTGTTAACTGTAAATCAATGAGGCTTCATATGTTATAGCTTGTATCCTGTTGCGCAGTACTCATCGCTCTATATCTAGGCGCCCTGTACAACCCATCCCAAGATCCGAAAGCGGGGTTAGATCCCGGGCTCCGACGGCAGATCAAATCGGCACCGGCTTCCCGCGGAGACGGTATCGGATCTTAGTGGCGGCACTTGGACAAGGTTTCAACTAATTAAATAGGGAGTTCCAAAGAGTAGGAGTAAAATGATTAACTATTTCATTGTTCAAGATAAATAGTAGCCCCCCGAGGGCAATCTCATGGCAGTAAAACATCTATTCGCTGGTTAGCACGGTACCAAAGTATCCGTACGGTTTGGGGATGTGCTCCGGGGTTCACGAGCACCCTGGTCCTTGTCCAAGCTGACTGCATCTTCAATCCCCGTCTTGATGCATCTCTCTGACTGAGTTTTTTTCCTTCGTCGATATGCAGATATCGGCTGATTTGTGTCGTATGCAAGGGGCTAGGAGATTATAAAACGGCGACCCAGAGCCTTCCTTCAGTAGTTTCTCTATAACTTTGTCCATTCTTCCGTGCTCACAGCCATGGCCTCTCTTGCTCGATCGCTCGTAAGCCTTCTCCTAACGGCCTCTGTCGCTACCGCTGGAGCGTACAAGTCGGTCATTGAAAAGGATGTCGTCATCATCGGCGGCGGCGGTTCTGGTGCTCACGCTGCCTTTCGTCTCCGAGAAGACTTTGGGAAAAGCATCATCGTGGTTGAGAAGGAAGCCATCCTGGTGAGACATTCATCGATAAACATCACATCCATGCATCATTGTCTAACAACCCCTAGGGAGGTCATGTCGACTCATACGTTGACTCCAGCTCAGGCAAGGCCTACGACTACGGCGTCCAGTCCTTCATTGATGTCAACGGCGCTTCCGACTTTGTAACGAAGCGCCTTGGAGTTGAGATCAAGGTTCCCGGTCGGGAGTCGCGATTGACCCGTTATGTGGACTTTAGAACCGGCAAAGAAGTCAATTATACCGGTCCTGCCCCGGCTGCTTTATCGGCAGCCCTGGTAAAGTATGCTGAACTCTGCGCCTTGTATGAGGACATGATTCTTCCAAGCTTGCGGGACTTTCCTGCCCCCGGCAATATCCCCAAGGATCTACTTATTCCCTTTGGCGACTTTGCCAAGAAGCACGGCGTCGAAGCCATTGTTCCCATGTTGTTTCAAACCACTGGGCTTGGCGTTGGCGACGTGACTCGTCGAACGACACTTGTCGTGATGCAAGCGTTTGGTGGGCCTATGGCACGATCGTTTCTCGGCCAAATGGCTTCCTTTGCCCCGGCCTCTGAACGTAACCAGGATATCTACGATGCATTCGCAAAGAAGCTAGGAAAAGACGTGCTGTACTCTTCCACGGTTGTCAATTCCAAGAGGACTAAAAACGGTGTTCACCTCACTGTCAAGACATCATCGGGCAGGCTCATCAAGATCAAGGCCAAGCGCTTGCTGATTTCTATTGAGCCTACTAAGAGCAACCTCGCTCCATTCGACCTTGACAAGGCTGAAAATACGGTCTTCTCCAAGTTGGACTACACTCGCCTTTACGCCGGCATCGTGTCCAATCCATCTCTGCCCAAGAACTACACTCTCACCAACTTGCCCGAGACTGCCGCTCCCAGTAACTTCCTCGCCTTTCCCCAACTTCCTTTCCTCGCGCGCTTCGAGTGGATTGGAACAGGCACAAACGAGGAACTTTTCCGGATCATGGTCATTGGTGACCGAAACTTTGATGGCAATGATGCGAAGAGGCTGGTCCAGAAAAGCTTCGACACCCTTGTTAAAAGCGGCGCAGTTGAAGCATCCAATTCAGCCAAGGTCAAGTTTGTTGCTTATTCGCAGCATGGTCCCATGCACATGCACACCTCGGTCAAAGAAATGAAAAAGGGCTTCATCCAGGATCTGTATGCCCTTCAAGGTCGACGATCAACCTGGTGGACAGGCGGAGCCTGGGTTGCCAACTTCCAAACTCATCTTTGGTGGTTTAACGACCTTTTGCTGCCCAGCGTGATTGAGGGGCTGTAAAAGAAGGCATCTAGAATTAGCTTATCCCACGGTACGGTACTGTAGAATATCCAATACGGTTGCTTATCAATGCCTCTTATGCTCTAGGTAGCATGCTAATTGACGTGTCTTATACCCCCAACCAAGACTGTTGTGGCCAATGATTACACCTAGTCCACGTTACTTTGCATATCAAGCGTAAAGCCCAGCCTCGCTTATGCTACTCTCATTACTGACTCGCCGGACGCCGTAAGCCAGATCCTTAACACATCTTGTATCCTTGGCGTCTCAAGGTCTTTCACAACAATTTTCTATGATGTTAGTGGTGTCAGAGCAGTTTGAGTTATCAGGACAAGACGCAGATACAGTCGTCCGGTACGCGCCATGGAAGATATATTAAAGGCGGCGAAAAGGCGCAGGCGGACTCAAGAGAACTTATTCCATTAATTTTCCTTGAGGGCCTGGGTCGACCTCTGAAGTGCGGCTGTTCCAATCCTAGGACACAGTGCAGCGATAGGTAGTTCAAGGTCCAAATAGCAATCCTCTTTCATTACAGCTCAGCTCCACCAGTTAGCCCTATGATAGCCCTCCTTTATAATTCTGGAACGACTGCAGCAGCGTTTGCTGCAACATCGGGATTATGTCCACAATCTTCCTCCCGTCAACCTCACTGACACCCAGCTCTCTACTTATCGTTGCCTGTAACTCAGTTTGCACGTGGGACGGTATGCCTCCATCGAGGAACTTGCTATAGTCATCGATAGTCTCGGAGTATTCTATTGTCGTCGATGATGGAAGACTATAGTCATTGTCTGTCCAGATAAAGTCAGCTCAAGCCATATAGCACGTGGCTACAGCACTTACATGGAGAAATGTCCCCCTGCTCTGTATCCGGAAATAAAATGCTGAATATCTTGCGCCAACGCTCACAATCCGCGTCGTGCGACATGATCTCTCTCCGAGGTCGTTTCCTCAGAAGGCGCTCCTGCTCAGGGGTGATGTCGGAATCTGAAGACCCTCTTAACGCACAGGGCGTCAAGGAACGAATGTGGGCTTCAAGCGCGGCATTGTCTTTGAAGTGAGATAGGCAGCGGGTGCATCTGTGGTCTGGAAGAGTATGCTTCCGAAACAGGTGCTCTCTATAATGAAACGTCAGCAGTCTGTTCTTAGTAGTCCTATAGACGTGGCCGACTCACTTCAACCTATGAATGTGCTCCCATCCTCGCGAGCAAGTCTTTCCGTGCTTGTGAGGATTCATCTTGAAGAAGGGGCAAGCGAATCGACGGACCTGTTCCAGCCCCGTCTCCTGAGTCGTCTGTGTCGTGCTGACATTCTGATTGCTCAGGTCGCTCGTGGACGCTGACGTTTCACTTATCACTCCATCACTCGTATAGACCGGGTTAGTATGACGCCTCATGAGTGGTGAGGAAATGACATCGTTTCCGTCGCCGGTGTTGCTACTCAAATTCCTCCGCTTCGTCCTCAAGTTAGGCCAGCTCCTTGCCAGTTCCAAAGAGGCAGGTGTGTCAGTTGTGTGTGCCTTGGCTTGAACTGCCCACCTCTGAGCCTCTTCATAATGGCAACTCCTCGGATGATTCATCGGCGAAATCGGGACGTCAATTAGCGGGTTCGCCCCATGTAGGTACGCCGCGTTTGAGCCGTATCTGTTGTAGAAGCTGACCATCCTCTGCTTGACGTCTGCCGCAGTGATTCTGCGGACTGGTCTTTCGCCATTCGTCTCCACCACGAGCATGCTGTTCTCGATCAGATCGAGAAAGTCCTGGAAGAAGAGCGAGCAAGCCCAATGCTGGCGCAGAAGTTTCATCCACTGAGAGTAAATGTTAGAGTAAGGGCCTAGTTACAGCTCATAGACGTACCCTAATAACAGCAGGCTTGACTTTGCTACAAATGTTGCCCGTGTCTCTGGAGCTGCTCAACTCAAAGTAGCAGTCATCAGCCGACAGGTCGTTCCTCTTGGTCTCCCTGCTCGCCGAAAACTGTGTCACGGCATTCCATCCCAGGAAATACCACGTAATAAACTCGAGGTACAGGCATCCCAACGCCCATATATCATATGACCGTGACAGCAACCCATCTGGCATGTCAAACTCAGGTGCCCGATATGTCGGCGAGTTGCCCATCCCCACAGGTGATATATTACTCCTCGAGTGCCTGTGGTGGAACCTTGTTAGGCCAAAGTCTGCAATCTATAGCACGCCAATGTCCGTGTTAGGTCCGTTCCGAAACCAGAGGATGTTTTCTGGCTTGATGTCCCCGTGGCGACCGTACGCGGGCCTGTTGGCACCCTGAAGGTGGCTGTGGTTCGGCTGTAGGACGCTATCGTAGGCGTAATCGTCTCCCTGATCTGGCGGGGGCTCATGGATGATACTCAGCCCCTCTGCCATGCCCTTGCACTGCTTGACCACCCAGAGGCCATAACGTTTGTCGGTGGAAGGGTTGGGGAACATGGCCCAGTAGCGGCGCAGATTGGCGCTTGCCCAGGGGAATAGCAGGTGGTAGCTGTTCTTGTACTCAAATGTGGCGAGAAGGGGAACGATGTGCTTCTGGCCACTTAGTCTTTTGAGGGCGTCGACTTCTCGGGAGAACATCTCGCGGTTGCGAGAGTGGAGGCGTTTCACTGCGAAGGTGGACTCAGCCTCGTAGGTTTCCTGGTAGCGTCAGTTGCTAAGCGTTGCTAAAACACGGACAATATTTACGTACCGAGATATCGCGAAAGTTATAATGTGATGGGTGAATCTTGACCCTAAAGATAGACCCATGACCCCCCTGAAAGTCTTCATCATCTTCAATACTCGCATCTCTCGACGAGTCTTCTACAAAGGGCAGTATAGTCTGGTCATCAAGAGGATAGAACCTCACCGTGCCCTTACTTCCCCTCGAAAAGTAAGGCGAAAGCAACGTCCATTGATACTCCTCAAAAGAATTCACCTGAAAGGGCGACCACCCCTTTAGACACTCCAACGTCTTATGTGGCTGTGTCTTTCGCCGAAGCTCGTGGGCGCCCTTGTCGCCATACCGAACTTTGACGAGCGGCAAGTCATGGTCCGCAATATTGTGTCTGATAAAGGTGAGGATCTCCTGCGGCTGCTGGATCATGACGAGGATTGCGAACATGCGGCGGAAAGACGGCTGTAGGGGAGCGCGCATGGATCTGGGGCAGATTTCTTGTGCGTGGCTTCTCGCATCATCGAGGGAGAGTCCCGGAATGTAGGTGGTTAGGGCTTCTGCCACCGAGTCTTCGACGATTAGCTCGTCCAACTTTTCTAGGGGGAGAAATCCCTTGGACTCTTTGTGTGCGTGCTGACACAGGGCGCGGGTCAGCTGCTCCTCTAGGGACTCGCTTTTCCGTAGCACTGATGGATAATCTTGCCACCAGATAGGTTGAGGGCTGGCTAGAGGAGGCTCGTAATCCTGGAAGCCGGGATCGGAATGCCAGTTCAAGCCACAGTCACTCTGCTCCTGGGTGCAAGACTTGTCGAGCAAGCCCGCTGACTCAAGATAGCAGGCATCGAGTTGCAGGGGGGTATTTGGACGACTGGGGATGATAAGATTGAAAGTCGGTAGGAGAATGGTGTTGTTGGCCTCGCTGCCCTCCTGGGCGGGTGAAGTTGAGTGCTCCATGGGACAGTTGATTTGATGCCAGGGGGAGAAAACAAGGCCAAGCGAGCGGGGTTTGTGTGCATATATATAGATGCCTTACTTGGTTCGCTGAGTAGTTTTACGCTGAAGGATGTTGTTCGCGACAGCGCATTACGCAAGCCAGATGGTTCGCCCGGTGTGAGACAAGGCAGACATGTTTGCCTCTGACTCCTCAACCACCTGGACGCGGGGTCAGGGCTCACCAGGTGGCGGTGACGAGCAATCAAGGAATTGGGTTGAAAAGAACTGGGATTCGCTGCACCATTATCAGCTTCTTATTCTTCATTGTGGCTGGCGGTCTCATGCGGACTCGTCGTTGAATACTATAACACTCCTTTTGGCTTAACGGATGGGTCTCTCGAGTTATAACGGGCAGTTTACTGCCCAACCAACACCTGACCGCAAAATTGTCCAGCTCTTGCGATGAGTGTGGAAGGAGAAAGCAGAGATTGATTGCGTGAAGAGCTCGTCGTCGACGCGACAGTCCATGAAGAGATCTAGCCACATTAGCGCGTAGCCATTTGAGCAATGTCCTCTATAGATTTAAGAGCAGGCCAATACATTCACTTTCACTCCGCCAAATACCCGTCAGGGACATGGTTGACCGTTGCTATGAAGCCGCGAACTGGCACGGCGCCACGAAGGACGAGGTAAAGGAAGCCTCCAACTCCTTCAAACGGCCTCAGGACACAGGCCGTCACACTCTCAAGAAAGGCCAAATGGCGCTTTTCAAATTTAAAATTTTCATAGAGAACGATCTGAATGCTGTAGGGACAGTGTATACACAAACTTAACTATGTGGGTGTGGGTAGATTTCACTCGTTGCTGGATGCGAGTCAAGCCTACCGTAATATATTTCTCCCCGCCGTTACTTTATCAAGCGTCTCTTGACTAAAACGCATCCCTCATTGTAAGGTATCGAGGTAGCTTCCATTCATTACTAATCTCTCGCACAAACCAACCAGGTTGGGGCTTGGTAGCCCCCTGGAGAGGGCGTGTCTTAATTGCGATGATGTGTGAAAGTACAATACAGGAAGTGCAATTCTTCTCTCTTACGCTCATAGTCTTGATGTTCTTTGAGCGAACAAAGTAAATCTTCCGGCATGCCTTTTCAAGCCCGGTTCACCACTCGGAGCTATACGTTCTCAACTCAGTTGAGCCTCGATTGAGTGCTCCTTGGCCGTCCCTCACAAAGTCGCACCAAGGGATGTTCAGATGTGGCAGTGTTAGAACATGGTGATGAAGAGGATAATCAGCCGCTTAGAGAGAGGCCAGTACTACCTTCACTAGGTACTCAAACATGACGAGAATGGAATGGCATATGGCTTTAGCGAACCAATTTCATGCACAGGCCACCTGACACGGAAGAGAGTTGTCCTTGCCAAGGGAATCCCCTAAAAAGACAATCGGCCATAACAGCGGGAATGAAGGTGATCAAGGCAAGCTGACACTAAAGCCCAATGTCGTTAAGCATGGCGAGTGAATTTTTTTCCTTTGGGAAGATTGTACGCCCAAAACAGGCAATACAGCCGCCTCCCCTGAGGGTTTATTTCTCGTGCATTGCATGGGTGCCTTGCCATGCTGGGGGCCTTCAGGGCGCAATTCCACGCGAGAGCTCCACCGCACCGCAATGAGGATCCCAAGCTGGTTCTCATGCCATGTGGCTCTCTCGTAGAGGAGACTATAAGTAACGAGAATCTTTACCTTTTTCTGATTGAGTGTTGCACATCGTCGATCTTTCAAACCTTGCCCGCGGTCGTACTAGAAAGAATGACCAAGTTGCAGGCTCTTCTTCTTGCCTCTCTGGCCTTGATTCATTCGGCCACAGGCCAAACCATAATTGTAGAGGGCGCTGAAGTCGGTACGTAAAACTCATGTATAACTACCTCATGACCCGGCTAACATCCCACGAGATGCCACGGAAGATAATGTTGCTCCAGCCGTTGAGCAGGTCCAAGGTGATCTTCTTCCAGAAGAGACCAAGCAATTGACCGACGATGTCCTCTTCAACCTGACTGATCTTGGCCTGACAAACATCTCGTACTTTTATTACGACGAGGCCTCATCTGTCAAGCGTCGGTCTCTTGGGCGCTGCAAAACGTATCCTGGCGACCTCTTCTGGCCGCACAAGATCGCCTGGCAGGTCTTTGACCTTCTTGTCGGGGGAGCTCTGATCAAGACGACACCGCTGGCTTCTCCATGCTATGACGATTTTGGCAATCAGGATGCCGCCAAGTGCGAGGCCATCAACTCAAAATGGACTGATTCCATGATGCAGTACGTGTGTCCCCTATCCCGTGAAAGATTAATATGCTGACTTCAATAGCATCGCCGACCCCACGTCGGCCATGAGTCCCCTTTACCAGGGACTGACTTGTCTCCCCTCTGGCAACTACACCGATGACTGCACTCTGGGAGCCTACCCAGAATACGTGGTCAAGGCCACCAACGTTGCCCAGATCCAGCTCGCCGTCAACTTTGCTCGTACCTTGAACATCCGCCTCGTGGTAAAGAATACAGGCCACGACTTCATTGGACGATCACTCGGCTCAGGTTCCCTTTCCATCTGGACGAACAAACTCAAGAGCGTCAAATTTTACTCCAACTACAAGAGTGGCTCCTACTCTGGGCCCGCCATGAGAGTTGGCGCCGGCGTTATTGGCCAGGAGCTCTACGAAGCAGCCGATAAATATGGCGTTACCGTTGTCGGAGGCGAAGGCAAGACGGTTGGGTTCGCAGGAGGCTACATTTCGGGCGGTGGTCACTCTCCACTGTCACCTTTGTACGGCCTCGCCGCCGACCAAGTTCTCAGCGCTGAAGTGGTCACCGCTGATGGCCGGTTTGTCACGGCGGACTCTAAACAGAATTCCGATCTCTTCTGGGCTCTTCGCGGCGGTGGTGGCAGTACCTTTGGCGTCGTAACTTCGTGGACCGTCAAGGCACATCCCAAGCTCTCCGTCACATCTGTCGCTAGCTTCGCCTTTGGCATCGACGGTGAGACGATCACGTATGAGGCCTTTTGGGAGGCTCTGCGTGCGTACTGGGAGATGATCCCTGTCTTCAACGCTCGCGGTAACTACCAGTATTGGTTCGTCTGGCCGGCGGGACCTCGTAAGGCTACTTTTGTCATGTCACCTTGGTTCGCACCCAACATGACCATCTCGGAGGCCGAGGAGCTCACCGCACCGCTATTCAAGAAATGGGCTTCCCTGGGCATCAAGGTCGAGCCAAACTGGTCTCAGCACTCAAGCTTTCTCTCTGCGTGGTCTACTGGCTTTCCTGTCGAGCCCGTCGGCTCCTACGGTAACAAGATGGCTTCGCGTCTCTTCCCAGACGAGAACCTTCAAGACCCTGCCAAGTTCAATGCCACGTTCGAAGCTCTTAAGGGGCTCTCGGATCGTGGCGGCACACTCATTGGCTTCGGTATCACAGGCGGCCCCGGCCCTCACCCTGACAATGCCGTGAACCCAGCCTGGCGCGACGCAGCCATGTTTGTTATCTCGTGGGTGACATGGGCAGCCGACACCCCACTACAGCGCATCGCAGAGCTGAGCAGGGAGCTGACCGAGGTGTGGATGCAGCCTTGGCGCGACGCAGCACCAGACTCGGGTGCGTACGCGAGTGAAGGCGATGTCACGGAGCCAGACTTCCAGAAGTCTTTCTACGGTAACAAGTATGCCCGCCTGTACCAAATTAAGCAAAAGTACGATCCTCGGGGCCTGTTCTACGCTCAGGTTGGCGTCGGTAGCGAGGATTGGAACGTGGAGGGGCAGATCAAGGGACTCCCTACACAGAATGGTCGATTGTGCAGTGTTTAATGATAGGGGGTTGTGTGATGGAGCCGAGATGCAGGAGTACCTTGGCAACGAGGATTTAATAGCCTAAATAGAGTAGATAGAACCAACATCATTACCAGGTCACAGCATGTACCGGGTTCACGGGATGCCGTCTAGAGCCCAATCCTTGCCTCCCAAGGCCCAACCCCCGCATCATCCGCATGAACGCCTGATCAGGACTGTCTCTTTGCATTCATTATAGAAATCGTGTGCGGCTTTATGACCTGCTCAACTCTGTACGACGCAATTAACCTAGACTTTCGTTGTTGATTATCATGACATTTTTCCACAAAAAGGCTGCCTCGTAACTGTTACAACTCCCCCTCTCTCCATGCCCGGCTTTGGTTCCTATTTAGCTTATCCAACATCCTGGGATAAAATAAAGTTTGTAACAATTAATAATTTGTGATCAGTCACATCGAGCCGGTAAGCTTAACGAAGGACCTTGGGCACAGATTGCTCTCCAGCCTCACCGTTGAGATGATGCAGTTGCCCTGAAACTATACCTTTAAAAGCCACAAATTGTCATGGATCCAAATCCTCGTTACATCGTATCTTCCCCAGTCTCCGGATACACAAAGATCAACGGTTTGTCGCTAAGACCATCTACTGCCACCGTCTGCATAGCCCCGGACAGATCCAAGACCCCGAAGAATCCATCGTTTAAGCGAAGGTACCTTTACGGTCAAGATCGACAGTCTGGCATGGGATACCCTTGACCGGATGAGATTCAGGATTCCCGGTCCTGATCCATGCATTAGTTCCATTCTAGGGCCAACAACGAATCTTGGGTTCGAGTAATTGATGAGCGAGAATTTTTCAGAGGTCGTCCCGAAGGATCTTTCAGGAGGCCAGCGAGCCGGTCTCGCGTGCATTACTATGTAGATAACAGTACAGCTTAGTTCGTAGAGCTTCTCTGCCTGAGAGTAAACAACATTCAGTTCATCTGCGTTCCGTTCTTGTCTTTCAGTAACCTGGTGATCAGCGCTGTCACTGATACGCGAGATCGTCGAAGCCCACTGATCATCCGGAAACCATGGCAGCTCCATCAACAGCTGGAGTCCTCGTGCGCCGATCAACCTTTCTTCCATGGACGATCACTAACTGAGATTGACTGACTTTAGGCCTGCTTCTGGATCCTCCTCTGCGTCTCCGCCATCCTCATCGCCGCCCGTCTCTGGCTCCGCCTCAAGATCCAGCATCAAGCCCTCCTCCTCAGCGATGCCCTCCTCCTCATTGCATGGTGCAGCTCCTTCACTCATGCCGTTTTCGTCATCATCTTCGCCGTCAAAGGCGCGCTACACCCGGATATCGATTATACTTTGATCAATTGGAAGGTCGACGTCACCGAGGTGGAATTCATCACGAGGGTAACATCCAAAACGTCTTTTAGAGTGCCTTCACTGACACTTGCCAATGCAGATGATTTGGTCGAGCGTGTTTCCGTTTTTCACGTCCCTGTACTTTTGCAAGTTCGCACTCCTGGCAACATATCTACAGCTGTTCCCGAGATTCATGAAGAAGTTGCGCCTAGCTCTCTATGTTGCCATCGCCTATTGTGTATCTGGCTACCTTGTCTCCATGTCTGTGCAGCTGTTCCTCTGCTGGCCCATTGAGGGTAATTGGTATGGGTAGCACTCAATTCCATTCTGCGCTTCAACTGACTTGCCAGGTCTTTCGCATCGAATCCAGCTGTCGTCTGTGAACCCAAGATCATCGGCACCATTTTCTACATTGCATGGTCCCTTCACTTTACAGCGAACCTTTCCAGTACGATGCGCAGATACCTCCTCAAGTCCAACTACTCACCCCTTGAACAGTCATAATTCTACCCTTTTTCATCCTCAAGAATCTCCAAGTGAAGAAAAAGACAATGGTGGGAATATACGCAATCTTTAGTCTCGGGATTATCGATATAGCATTCAGTCTGACGAGATTTCTTACTATTCATCTTGGATCCGGCGGGTTCAAGCCCCTGACTCTGATCCGTGAGTGCCGGCCTCCCTAAATCCGCATCGTTGCTAACAGAGTTTGCACAGAAATTTGGTCCATCCTCGACGAGAACATGGCATTGATCATCGCCTGCCTCCCTTCCTTGCGTCCGTACCTCCGTCACGGTTTCAAAAGCTCCTCGGCCGAAGCATCCTACGGTTACGGCAACCGCTCTACAGGACACATCACCAGTACTCGCAAAACACAAGCCACATCGGGATTCGAGGTCATTGACGACCCAGTTCCAGTGTTTGATGGTGGTATACATAGAAATACGCGGCGGGGAAATGACTCGGAGGATGACGCATGGTCAGATGGGAAGAAGAGTAACAGGAGCGATGTTGAGCTGGTGACGATACAGGCACAACGAGGAGACAGAACGTCAACTGTCCACCAAGGGCAGATTCGGGTGGAGCAAGAGTTTATCGTCACGAGATAGTGTAGGATTAATAGCCGCTCTCGGCCTCTTGTGACTACTTTTTGAAGGTCTAGCTGCCATGACACATACACCTACAAGATATGAGTCCCTGGCGAGTTGCAGACAGAACCTCCTCCATAGACCCTAGAGGGAGGTCTAAAGGGAAGCTTCAGCGTTCATCAGCCCCTGGGGTTTGGCATCTTAGTGGCAACAAAAGAAAAAAAGTCCAGTTAAACTCCTCATCTAATGGCCTTTGATGCAGTTTCAGTTGGTTAAAGTCAGACACGGGCCCGGTAGACGGACACCTGCAAGCTCGAGTCTGAGAAAAGGAGATGTTTCTCAGCCCCTGAAAAAGCTCGTTGTCTGCCAAGCGTCGCGTTATCTTGCTACCCTATCTCATAAAAGTCGATTGTAGGTCATCTTCAAAACCGAGATTACAAAGATCAGTATCCAGGAACAGAAGCTCGGTAAGTCCACTCAAAGTGGGCATGAATAAATTGAATCATTCCTCTGTATCCAGCTCGTCAAGGATTTCAAGCAAGCCAGGGCGATTTCCAGGAATATTCACACACGATCACAGAAAGTAATAATCGCTTAAGAGGTCAGAAATAGCCTCATAAGCTGCGGAGCAAGGAGTTCCGGCTTTATCACGATCCTATCAACAGAGCTTAGAAACATATCGCAGTCACTGAGGGCAAATTTCAGTCTAGTTTGTAGGGGTACTTTTATGGTTGTTGCGCTTCACCGTATAAGTAAGAGCTCGGATAGCCTGGAGGCGAGCGAGCCATCCTCGGGGCCGAGCCATGACACGACATAGTCCGCGGAGATGTGGATGCGTGTCAGGGGATAGACCTGACGGCGGCGCTCAGCTTGATCTCGTTGGTTAATATAAACGACATTCGCCCATACGTAGAATTTGGTGAGGCCAATCTAGAGCGCGAGCACAATGTCAAAGGCTGCTGCCGTGAGTTTGTTGCTCCGACTATTTCGTCGCGACGTAATAACCGAACGTTGATCCACAGTCGGACAAGCGGCAGAGAGCACCGGGACCGGTGGGCATCCTTCTAGACCGCTATTAGCCATATTATTAACTCCCTTTTCCCCCTCACTAGCTTGCAACTCTGGTGGCAAAGCGCCAGAACTGCGAACCAGGTGCGTTCGACTCCGTTACCTCTTGGCATGCCTAAATTCCATGCCTCTTGTCGAACCAGGATGCCTTGAATGATCCCTGCGACACTTCAGAGGAATACTATCCACGGTCCATGGTTAACAACAATATCCAAGGCCTCTGAAACACCTAAGACTAACGTGATAATACAGATTGAGCGACTTACGTAATCACCCAGTCGCAATTTGTTCAGAATTCTAGAACCAGCGACAAAGAGTCTGGTAGAGAGTTTTTGGACGATCCGGAGACCGAGCTCAGTGGGTTTGAAGATGACAGAAACGATGGATCATCTGCCCTGCACCGTTGAGACGTACTTCTGGCCTTTGACAAGCTGCCATGAAGATGTAGGATGCGGCGAGACAATGGAAAGAGAGCCGTAAATGTCTAGTGCGTAACCTTCGGTCAAAGATCAGATTGCACTGTCTTTGCTAACTCCTCATAACCTATTGATTGGAGCAAATGGGCAAAGGTTGCGCAGAAGAGGGTCACGGGGGACAAGGATATAGTTAAGCGTCTCCAAGAAATGGGAAGATGCATTGGCAGTGTTGAGGAAAGGTTAGCCGGGGAATAGCTAGCCTCCCAAATCATGTAAATCGATTTCGACGCCAATTAGGGATCGGGATCGAGTCGTGCGAAGCCTATGTCCAGCGTGCCAAGGACATCCGATCAGACGACCCGGCCATGGCTGGCCTAAAGAGTGATATTATCGCATTGGAGGACCACTTAGGCCTGGATTCTGATGTAGATATGAAAACTAGCTTGATGAACCCCCACCCCCCGGCTCCTGGGCATGACGACGATGCAGACAGATGAAGGCGCGTCAGACCAAGATGAGCTTGAGGGTGATGATAAGTGAGGTACTTGAAAAGGGGAGAATGAGTGACTTACAGTAGCGTGTTCTTCTCTTGACTTGGTCTCATTTCGTTTCTTTGCTGCACCATCACTCACTCACTCACATGATCAACATTTCGCTCAGGTAATGGTGTCTGAGGAACAAAGTTGAGGTGAGGGGGCGCGTTAGAAGGCTATCTTAGATAGTCAACTGATTTAGGTCGGTTGAATCGCGCTTAGTTCTCATACATTCTCCTACCAGGTTAACGTACTGTCTGTTCTACCTGGTCCTTCCTTTGGCTTCGAGACAAGGTCTTCTCTGAATAGTGGCATTCCTTTACCCCTGAGGGATTACCCCAGTGTTATCAGCACGTGACCTTATCTGGCGGTTAGCCATTTCAGGAGGTTGCTGTGCCACGCGCCTGCGGCCAAACCTCAGCAGCCTCATCTCATGGCTCAAGGCACCTACCCTTGAGTTGTTGACCTTGTCGGCTTTAAACAAATGAATGATACCAATCTCTGACGTAGATGAGAGAATATCGTGGCTCGATGGTCAAGATAGGAAGACATAGAATAGTAGCTGTTTGTTGAGAAAGTCTATGATGAGAATTGAGTGCTCAAGGAGTCGATACTGCTTCTTGCAGGAGCTTCATCACCGCACTAAAGATCGTGTCTGAGATAAACTTTGGGGCACCAACTCAGTCACCTACACAACTAGCTGCGGGCTTCATGTAGGCACCTTAACTCACAATCATTCATTTGTATTTTCTACCCACGTAATTAACCTTTCTACGCCGAGAGATGACACACGGGACGGTACATAAACCCAGTATACGAACTTGTGATAAAAAGAAATTGGTTGTCACAATGGCGATGAGGGTTAGAAACAAACGAATGAATGTCTCGGGATCGCATTGCTCACAGAAGGCGATAGTAATGGCATCGAGTTGATAGAAGAAAGGCTACTTACTGCATGGAGTGTATCTGTGGTGCAATGAAGCGAGTCGCGAATAACTTCATCCTGGCTCAAGGTGGCCACTGAGCCTGTCCTGTTAGTGGCTCTCACCCCCACAGCTACAACCCGGCTAAGGACGGCAGGCTCTACAGTGTGAATTAGCGCAGAAAATCGAGGAAGCTAACCGACCGTGCCACCCTGGTTTGACACGCGACGCGGCGAGACACGACGCGACACGGCGCGATACGACAGAGTCAAATAACACGCACAGACCAGCCCATTCTTACTTCCGTCGGGTACTTCATCCGCCGCTTCATTTGTTACTCCATCTCTCATCCTGCTCCCGGTCCGTCCTCTGGAAACCATCCCTGCTGACCAGGTTGGTATGGTTCGCTTCCGGACCACTCCAGCACCCCCGTTTCCTTACGTTGCCGCCGAGCCTGAGCTGATGGCCTGTTCGAAAAAAAAGCACTGCATTACTAATTTTTACCTTGCTAATCTCCTTATACCCCTATCGAGATCGTCTTTGCTTGGGTCCAGTCATTCAAAGCCTCTATACCGCACTCGACTCCCTGTCCGCTCTCTGCTTACACTGTTAGCTCTGATTCAGCCAGCACGGCGAGATGCTGAGTCAAGGGAGGCCAAACTCGGAATAACTCACGTTTCCATCCCCCAAAGGGCATCTGGACCCCCACCGACAGGCCGCGATTGACTTGGATCATCCCGGCTTCCATGCCCTTGGAGAATCGCAAGATCCGCCCAAAGTCCGTAGTCCATAGAGTAGCTGTCAAACCGGTCTCAGTATCGTTGGCCTTAGCCAAAGCCTCTTCTTCAGTAGTGAACTCGTCGACAACAAGGATAGGCCCAAATACTTCCTCCTTCACCACCCGGGCCCCTTCAATTGGATCGCGTACAATGGTTGGCTGCACGTAGCATCCAGGACCTTCCACCGCGACACCACCAGTGACAACAGTGCCTTGGCGGTTAATATCGCTGAGAAACCCTTTGACGACCTCATACTGCTTGTGATTGTAGATGGGCGACCAAGTTGTGTTCATGTCGAGTGGATCCCGTCCAGGAACGCGAGCGGCCTTGCCGCCATTGACGATGGCCTTCATCTTGGCGATCAGGTCATCGATGATGGACTTGTGGGCGTAAATGCGGCTTCCAGTAGCACACACTTGTGCATTCAACATGAAAAGCTGACCTGCGATATTGTGTGCTGCCATGTCCAAATCGGCATCTGGGAAAACGACGACTGGCGACTTGCCACCTAATTCGAGGGTCACTGACTTCAAATTGCTCCTAGCCGCCGCCACTTGAATTGCTTTTCCGGCCGGGATGGAGCCTGTGAAGCTCAATTTGCGAATCTTGGCATGTTCCGCCAGTGCCTTACCCGGTTCGAGTCCACCCGTAACGCACTGAATGACTCCATTGGGAATATGGGCCTGTGATGCCAAGGAAACCGCAAAGAGGGTACTTAAAGGATTCGTCTCGCTCGCCTTTATGATGATGACGTTTCCGGCGGCAAGGGCGGGCCCGGCCTTCATAGCGTAGATGCCAAGCGGTGCGTTATACGCGCAGATGCCGGCTGTGACACCGTAAGGCTCGCGGACAGATATCTAGGACCCTTTAGCCCCTGATTCGAATCAAAATAGCAATTGCATAATGATACGAACCACCAGTTCATTGTCGTCTCGTTTGACAACATCAGTTCTCGACGTAGTCATGGAATGTGCGTAATCTGCCATGGCCATTGTTAGGGCTGCTTCCACTGTCGTGAATAGACAACTCACATCTGAACATGTCGGCTACACTAGAAACCTCATAGAGGCCAACGCGTGCCTCTTTACCAGTCAGAATACCCTCGAGCCAGTGCAACTGGGGGGCATTCTTATCCAGGACATCAGCATAACTTAGTAGGGCCTGCCGTCGTTGTTCCTACACATTTGCATTTGGTTAGCGAATCTTCCCTTACAGGGGTAGGATGAAGGCAATGCAGATTTTTGGGCGTGAGTGTCAACAATTACCATTTTCATTGAGGACCATATCTCAAGACCCCTTTCGGCTGCGGCCACGCATCGGTCCACATCATGAGTGCTGGCCCATTGTAGTTCTGTATACGTGGCAACTGTTAGCAAACTGGTCATTCATTCATTCAAAGAACAAGGAATACCTTTTGTGATAACCTGATCGTTGACCGCAGATAGAAGGGTATGTTTTTCTCCGTCTATACTGTCGCGGAACGCGCCATCGATGTACGGCTGAAGGGGGATTGGGTATTTGGTCAAGTCAAAAGAAGCCATGATGGGACTGGTGCGAACGCTTGATGTAACTGAAAGTTCTAGCTTTGTGTCCACTGACCGGTCAAGTGAACCATAGACAAGGTCGAGTCGTGGGTAGATGGTGACTGCGAAACCGTGCAATTGTAGCAGTTTCACCGCATCCTCACTATATAAGGAAAGCCCTCATCGGGGTCGGGTGCAGTTATCAATCCGGGATCCTCGGCCCTCGGGCTCGCGATGTTCGTCAGGCGCGGAGCCAGCTGTCCGAATGGACAATGGACAATGCCTGATGGCTACACGAGATTCCCACGGACCTTGAGAGCTGAACCTGTTGGGAAGCAATGACGCGGGCCCGTGGCATAGGACCTAGAAGCAGAAGCATGCGGGGCATCCTAACCCGTACGAGTCGTACTGCCAAGACGCTACTCCCGAGCACTACCGGAGGTGATGTAGGAATGAGCGTATACGCAATGAGTGAGGTAAATGCGACGCCGTATATAAGCTTTTACTATTTGTTAATGTTTTGCGCTCCTTACAAGTTGTCTTCGTTGAACAACACACCACGCCTCTACAATCCCACCAAGAAGTAGATCCTGTTTTATCTTCCCTACGGTACTCTTTGACCATGTCCCCTACCATCGAACTAATCACTCTGTCCGTTGCTTCGCGTGTCTTCACGATTACAGGCGGTGCGTCTGGCATGGGTGCAGCGACAGCCAAACTCCTTGCGAAACAGGGGGCTGCCGCGATCCATATAGGCGACTGGGATATGACCAGATTCCAGGAGATCACAAACGAAATCGAGACCATCAACCCCCAGACAAGAATATTCACAGAGCAGGTTGATGTATCTAATCCTTCATCAGTGAAGAGCTGGATTAAAGGGGTTATGGATAAGTCAGGAGCCATTCACGGTTGCCTCAACGCAGCAGGCATTGCCCAGGTCATGAGCGACCCTTCGTCTACCGGACCGATGATTATTCGAGAAAAGGACGAGGACATTGACAGAGTCATGAATGTCAACTACAAGGGCGTTGTTTATTGCACGCGCGAACAGACTAGAGCCATGCTCGACATGCCCAAAGGCAGTCACCCAAGTATCGTCAACATTTCTAGCCTTTCTTGCCTGATGCACATCCCTGGGGGCTACACATATAGCGCAAGCAAGGCTGCCTGCGCGCATTTCTCTCAGTGTGTTGCAAAAGACGTTCAGGACAAGGGCATCCGCGTCAATGCGATTTCTCCGGGTAAGTTCAACCCTCTCACCAAGTGTGGCATACTTGCACTCAAAGAGATGGAGTCTGACTTACCCCTAGGCAATATTCTGACGCCAATGACACGGCAGTTTGCTCCCGCTGATGCGGATCCTGATCTTGTGGCTAAACGAGGCGCTGAAGCAGGGTTGACTTTTGTAGATCCTCATGACGTGGCAAGGAGTATCGTGTGGTTGCTGAGCGAGGCCTCTCTTCATGTCAACGGAACAAACTTGGCTATTGGGGCTACCTTGCCGTAAAGAATCGTTCTGTTTGCTGCCGATTCTAGGATTATGGTTAGAGGGCAATCTGATCTATAATGCGCCCGCCTCGCGCCGTGCTCAAGCAAGTGAACCTTGCATACTCGTGCTATCCTTATCATGTTTCATTTTTGCCCGTCAAGAATAGCCTTCAAGTTGAGTGGGATTTGTGCCATCCCTCGTGTAGTCGCGGTCCACATGCTGCCACCTTAGACTGCTCATTCTGGCTCGAAGTAGATAGCGAAAACGATGGACGCTCTCTTATGAAGAGCCTTGGCTCTTCCCCACAGTCCAAGAATACCCAACTTTCAGCAGGCGTTTGTGAGTTATAGCCTCAAGGTTTCATCTTGTCTGAAGGTCACGCGGGGTCCTCGGAACGCGCGGTGATCGTCGTAAATGTCCAGGTAATCAAGATCGGCATCATGTATCCCCCGCATCCGAATGGGCGGGGATGGGTTTTTCGCTCCGCCATTCATATTTCTAGGACTCTGCCGAATCCTCATAGCATGTCTAGTTCGTGTCTGTGTTCAGTCATCTTTGAATGTGAGAACAATCTTGTACCACTGCTCACTTTCTACTCTCTTCTAGCCCAGTTATGCAATCAAGGACCGGAAAAAACTAGAGCATCAAAGAACACGTTGTTCACTTCTCCTTCGGCCTCTTTTCTTGCAATTTCCTCTTTCACACTACATATGAATCAAAACAAGCCATCCTTGATGAGCAGTTGGAAGCGCCGGTTCAACCCATCCCAGCTGGAGAGAAAGCGTCTGTCGGATAGGCTCAATCAGCGTCGGACCAGGAAGCAAACAAAAGAATACGTCGCCGAGCTAGAAAAACGGATTCAAATCTTGACACGCGGCAAACACGAGACGCTTATCGACCAGCTCATCAAGGAAAATAATGACCTTAGAGCATCCCTCAGCGGACATCGGGCCAATACAGAAGCAGTCACTTCGCGTGCAAGGGAACGTTTGGAAGGAGGGGAATCGTGTCCTAGCGACGAACTCTTCCCATCTCAGAATGTCCAGCATGGTCACTCTCGTTTCGACCAATCACTAGACCAGGTCGGAGAGAGCGTGGTTGAAGTGGATGAACCTCCAGGGTTTGACTTCATAAGCCATTCACCTTGTCTCGGGTTGCAATCAGTCGATCGAACATTACATGGCTCGTCGACATCGACCGCGTCCATCGTATTCCAAGCGGCGAGCCTTGTATTACCGTCCTGGTTTGGCCAGACAGCGCTGCCCTTGACGCAAAGGCAGTGGATCCAGTGTATCTTGATGTGGAAGACGGTTAATTCGCATGCTTCAAATTGCTATTTCCTTCATTCTCACTTTAACCTGGAAACAGGTCCAACGTCTCTAACAATTGGTAAGCTTGTCTAAACACTGCTATAATGATTTTCCAACTAACCGATGATTCATCTAGAGGAGACACAAAAGACCATTGCGATGCCAAGCTTTGATTTTCAAATTCTCAAATGTCTTATCAGAGGAAACGGCCTCCCTCAGACCAAAATCCCCTCTCATATTGCACAAATCCAATGGTTCATGGACACGAACGAGGAACAGCGCCGAGCTATTCTTTTATGCGCTTTCAAACTTGTTAGCCCTTGGCGCAAGTACTTCAAATCTGCAGTCGAGTTTGGATTTGTGTTTTGGGCGATATATAGATATTTTACGGTATGTGGTTTCATAGTGCCATGTGGTTCTGATGCAGTATAACGAACTGATGAAATTCTAGTTCTTGACATTTCCAACTGAAGAAAACTTAAGAGCAACTCCCGGTTGGATATTGCCCACGCCTTCGCAAATGTTGCGAGAGCATCCTGGCTACATCGACTTCTTAATGTGGTAAGAATCCACCGTCATAAACAGAATCGCCAAGTCATTATATCCCTTTTCCCTGACTGACATTGCCAAGGCCACATCTGAGGGAACGACTTACTTTGACATGGGGTCAGTACGATGAGGAAGGGCTAGTCCCTCAGCTCATCATGAATTTTGAAATTCTGTTTGAGACCCGCACAGATCTCGAAAATGGCTTCCCATTGCACCTAGCCCCAGAAGATCAGAAGCTTCAACTCAAGCCGCAATTCAGCACCATCTTCGAAAGAATGGACGGTTTCGGCACAAATCCAGAGTTTGGAGTCAAATTTCCTGAGCTAATGCCCTACGTCTTCCCATCAGGAACTGCTGTTTTGCCGCTACAGTCAGAGTCAGGCCGGTCTAGTCAAGTTTTTACCTGGCTTGACCTGGAGTCGCCTCATAGGCACACTGCAGCATACAATTCCTCAGTACAAGAGACTCGAGGCTTGGAATGTCTCAGAGACCATACAACCACTGAACCTGCCGAGGGCTCCGGAGTTTTGGATCCGGTCGAGAACTCGTCATTCAGAGATTACGCCTGTGAGGCTCCGGCTTCTGAAGTTAGCAGCCCAAAGGATCTTTCCGGCATGTATGAATCACCTACCGAGTGTTCTTCTGTACCGTGGGAAGTGACGCCCGCGGCCATTGGAAGAGCATATGACGAGTTCCGTGATACTTTTGCACCTTTCTCCCCTTTCACCTCTGTGAACTATGAGGATTTGCTTTGAGTGGTAGTTAGAGAATTCGGTACTTAACAGAGCTAGGTTCCAAAATATCCATGTGATAATGCAGCTTTCTCATCCATCTTCCTGACTTACCTAACAATGTATTTAGAGATATTGGCAACAGCTCAACCGAAAATGACCATCACCTGTTCAAAGCTCTCCATGAGCGCCAGCAATCCAGCTAATCAGTACAAGAGTTTCTTTCAACGATCTTCTAGCTTAGTTCCCGTCAGAGGCCGGGCTGCAACTATAGCAAGGAACAGATTATCAACACATCATAATATCATGACCCGGTGTTGACAAAGTGGTCTTTTTTAAACCTTCTGCAATGGAAGAAGAGTCATACGTAGCTATATCGTCATGAAAGGTCAAGCCTCTCGTCGGTATTTTAACAGCTCGAGTTCCCTTCAGCGTTGATTTACTAAAAGAGAACAAAATGCTTCTTGAGATCATCATCAATCTCTTTGGATCGGTCCTTGAATTCCACCTTTGCATGCTGAGGTGTGATTCTGTTCATGTTGTACCAGTACCCACGAACGACTTCCTGCAAGCCCCCATCTATGTTTATGACACGAAAGTCATACACCATCAACATCAAAGCCATCAGAACTTTAAGCTCGTTTGCTGCAAAGAATCTCCCTGGACATGCGTGCTTGCCGTGACCAAAAGTAAGGTTTGTCTGCGAGGTCATGACGAATTGATGCTGGTTTGCTTGTCCTTCTTCCTGGCGCTTCCTGTACATTCGCCACGGGTCGAAATCTTCGGGATGCTTGATGTAGTCGTTGTCCAGAACAAGAGGCAAGTGGTTGCAGAAGATCTTGACTCCCTTTGGCACCTTCGTCCCATCGCTGAATTCCCAATCTTTGACCGTAATTCTGCCCATTTTTACTGCAAAGGTTCTGTTAGTGACTTATTCTCGTTACTTTATACCTCGGGCATTGACCTACGTGCTGACATGACACAGAGCCGAAGAGATTCGCTGATGAAGCTGTCTAGCTTGGCCAGGTGTGTAAGCGTCTGCTTTGACCAGCCTCCTTCTCTTCTAAAGACCTCTGAAATCTCCTCTCGAAGCTCCCTCTGTACATCAGGCATCATTGCCAGGCAAAGGAATGAGCTCAGGAACGTGGTACTGCTCGTGTGGACGGCAGCGATGTTGATATGTAACATGCGATATACCAAACGATCTGGACGACGCTCTTCACGAGGCGTCACGTCCAAGACCCACTGAATGGTATCATCTGGCTTGAGCTTCTGCCACTCGTCATTTCGTCCATTGGAAATGTACCGGTCTTCCTCAGAGATGCGCTCTTTCAGGATGGGGATGAGATGTTTTTTGGCAATGGCCTGGGCCTTATAAATGTCCGTCTTCCACCACATGACGATTGGCTTCAGTATCTCAGGATAGTTTCGGATCGTATTGGCGCCACCAAACATGATTTCCGTGTAATCAATGGAAAGGTTCTGGAACTCGGGATCCCGCGCAAGGTGAGTGCCAAATAGGAGTCGATTGGCTGTTCGCGTGACGACATCGAATGACAAACGGCTCATCAACAAGGGCTTCCATTCTGCACAATACCGAGTTGTTAGCTTGATTGAGGTCGCTGGGCCGAGAAGGCAACAAGGTGCTCTCGAATGTGAGGGCGCTGAGGCTAACTTGCCTGTGCAATCTCCAATGTACTCTACTAGACTCAACTTGGCTTCTTCGATGATATCTGGGAGTTTTGGTCCCAAACTCTGGGTCAACGACTTCCGAATGGGCAATTCAAAATGATATTGATCCCACATTAGCCTTTTGTGAAGGGTGTGCCCGAGTTGCATCAGCTGGGGGTTGTTAGGTTACCTGAGACATCGACCATAGAGTTTCAAGCATCAGTGTAAACTTACGTCATTGTTGGCTGCGAGATTGCTGACATGGCTGTCGGGTGCTCGACGGATTTCCTCGAAGTACTTTGGTGCTACAATGTACAGCTTCTCTTTGGGTACGTTCAACAAGTAGTTAACCCCATGCTTGGAATAACGTTGCCAGCCGACTTCGAGAAGTTTCATCATGTCTGTGACCGAAGCCGCAGTGTCTTCCAAGGCGCCAAGTGGCCCAGGCTTGGTTGAAACTCTCAGGATGGGAGCGTCTGGATAGCGTTGACAGTTGAAGAAAAGATAAAGCGCTGTAACTAAGCAGGACAACCCTACGAGAGCTATCAGCTCAAGAGATGACGACCCGCTTGGATCAAGATAAGAGCGCGCAAGGGTTCCCATTGTTGTCAGGGTCGTATAGTGTTGATAGTGAGGAATCTGTTGGCTTGTCGTGATGTCAGTTTGGCCAGATTTTTATAAAACCCTTCTCGAGTTCTGTATGAATAAAGATCGACTACTTTCCACATCTAAAAGCAACGGTCCGCACAGTTGACCCATCGGCCTCGGCATTTACAGCCGGCCCGAGCGAACTGTTGTCGCCGAGACAGAAACAATGTACGAGTCGTACAAGTGTGGACCTGACGTGGGTTTAACCCCGGCACTAGGAGGGGCGCCGGCAATGATGTAGCGTCGGGCTAGCTTAAGACTCCGCATCGGAGATAAAAGGGAGTGTTTACACGAGGCCACCTCTACCAGGGGCCCTCCTAGAATGTTTATTATTGCAAACATCGATCAATACGTCATCTGGAAAGAAGAGTAAAAAAAGCTTTCTCATTACCTTGAGCTGCCATGTCGTCGAAAGACTCGACCCTCATCTCCTTGTTTGCCGTGACTCAAAACCCAAGAGATATAGAACAGTCAATCGAGTTCTACAAGGACCTTGGTTTCATTGAAGACACAGGCTACGAGGCCATAGGTGGTATGTGAGTCTGAATTCCTTCTGCACGCAAGTTGCTAAGAAGTCACTCGAGATGTTCCGGACGAATACTTCGCCGCTCGAGGGGTTGAGAAAAACAACCTGAAGAAGAGTGTGGCTCTACGCCTGCCTGGCGACCCATACATGCACCTGGTTCTGAACTCCTGGGCCGACCTTGCGCATGGGCCTGCTTGGCCAGCTCCATACAATCAACTTGGTTCGCGTGGCTTCACATTCCTCGTTGGTGATGCTGTCTCGGAGCTGGCTCGTGTACGAGCTGTCTTTCCCAGAACCCGCGTTCTACAAGAGCCTCTCAAGATTCGCCGTGGATGGGGAGTGACCACTTCAGTATTGCTCTTGGATCCTGAATCCGTTTTTCTCGAGTTGATCAGCATTGAAAATGACAAGGGCCACCGCTTCGGTACCGATAAGGTGGTAAAGCCTGCGTTCGAGGCCAAGCAATGGTTGCATTTCATGTTGAATTGTTCGAATTTCAAGAACACAGAGACCTTCTACAAGTCGTTTGGTATGGAGCACGACGCTGGCGTGGACTTCAGGCCGGGTGTGGGTTTTCATCCTCTCACTTTTGACGGATTCAACGAGCAGATGAAGGCTGCCTTTTCCTTCGACATGCATAACAGCCTGAATGTAGCCTTCCTGCGGCCAAAGGAGGATCACATTAGCGGCATGCATTTGGAGCTAGTGGGTCATGTTCCTGGTATGCCTTCTTCTCCTCTTCCATCATTTATTGGGAAGACATCTGACACTAACCTGCCTACAGAGTCACTGAAGCATCCTGACGATGAACCAACCTGGCCACAGAAAGGCATTGCACGCTACTGCTTCCGAGTAAAGGATTACGACGCCTGTCTGCAACACCAGAAGGCTCGAGGGTCGAAAATCTATATCGAGGATCAACGAGGTAAGTGGCCACTATCAAGAGTCAAGCACTCTCCACTAACGAGATCATTCGAAGGCTGTTTGGAATGGGGAGATACCCAATGGTGCTTCACTGGTGACCCGGATGGCAACATTATCACCCAGGAACAATGGTTTCCATGTAGATACTGGGGCGAGAGGGATTAGCCTTCTCGTATTCCTGAGCGTAGATAATGCATCTTCTGGTCCAGATAACCCATCAAGGGCGGGCTTTGGCTATAACAAAGAGCCCATTATCAACACATCGCAGCATCATATCTCAATGTTCAAGCATCGACCTTTGCTTGTAGTCTTTTTGCTATCGCTGTATACACTCAACCGTGAGCTCCATGAAAGACTGTTAATACAAGCGGCTCTTAACACCTGGTTCTTCTGACAAAACCAACCGTCTCCCATGTTCCCTGAGAGTCGGGCATAGTAACGACGATCTTGCCACCCGTAATTATTAAGCCCGCGCCGGGAAAGAGTGCTATCCATCACTCGGTCGCCTCAAAAAGATGTTACCACAAGACATTGCATGCTAGTAGACCCCGAGGTAAACATCCACTGTTATAGAATGTATAACTATGCGCCAGAGAGCAAATGCAAACATACTTGACCATCTATGAACCACAGGCTAGTACACACAGAGTTACAGTGTCTTGGGAGAACAATCGGTTTGCAAAATCTTATAACATTCTGAGATATCTTTGCTGCACGTCGCTCAACCTAGAGAAGCGCTATCACGAATGAAATCTATCCCGCGCAACAATCTGGATCGGAAGTCATCAACGATTTTCAGATTGGGAGTTGCCCAAAACGTATGGGGGTAACCCTGGTACTCATCGACCTTGAGAGGGATGCTAGAGAGAAACCCGTTATCAGCTCAGATGAATAAATTTTTGAGTAACTTTAAGGACTCACCCGTGCTTTCTCAGCTCCTCCGCAAGCAGTCTACCATGATCGCGTAAAATATCGGCACCGCAAATGATCAGATATGTAGGCGGTAGGCTTGATAAGTAAGGAGAAAGTAAGACCGAGAACGTGGGGTCTCCTATGGGTGTACGAGCTGCATCTAAAACAAGGTTAAAAAAACGGCAATCAACCTTAACGCATACCACAGGATATGATGAGCGTACCTAAGAACATGTCCAGAACATCCATTGTAAGGATCGGTGCATCTTCGTTCTCCAGGTGAGAAATCGGCTCTTCTCCGATGTACTTCACAGCATCTTCTCTTCGGATAGTAAAAGGAGCCAGTGCAACCACACCAGCGACCCTACGATTCGTCTTTGAAAGGCTTGCTGCAACCGACAGAGCCAGTTGCGCACCAGCTGAAGTCCCAACAAGAAACACTCGGGCAGTCTTGGCATGGACTTTTCTAACCCACTGCACGGCAGCAAGGCAATCTTCCAGCTGAGCCGGCCATGGATGTTCTGGACCGAGTCGGTAGTCGACGGAAATGAACATCATGTTGGATTGAATAGCCATCAGGCGTATGAGGTCTTAAAAGGAGAAAATAATGACATTAGTGGATGGGTCAGGTTTTATGGCAAGGGTCTCACCATCCTCCATGTTGAGGTCACCAATGCACCAACCGCCTCCGTCTATATGTATGCACAGAGTCAGACAGCACTCCTGAGGCCGGTTCAAGCAGTTGATTGTGGGTTTTACCTACGGAAGCTTCAGTTGTATTAGCCACTGGGAGCAATTGATTGAGGCTTCAAATATGCTTACAATAAAGCAACATCCAGTGAGGAGGTATTCACGCGTCCTAACGGCTCATACGTCCTGATTTTGATGCCACGAGGACTTTCATTAATCACAGTCTCATCTATTTATGGGTGATTAGCGTTTAATCAAATAGGCGGTCGAAGTCGCAGTGGCTTCCCGCATCAATCGGAGTAGGGTTTCATATAATTATGCATACAGATATTTAGCCTTGGTGTATCTTGGTTGGGCTTCTTGGTCAATAGAGTGACGGCATCTCGGATTTCCAAAACGGATTGGCCGGTCATTCGAGGGCGATAGCCAATAGACGCCTCAAACTCAAGCCACTCGTCTGCTAGATGGACCGGCATGGTGATTTGTCTGGAACTGTTCTGCAGTAGTTAAGGATTGCACTTTCAGAGCTACCATGCAAGATAAATGACGCCCATAACAGAGCAATTCCGTCGCCTAAGCCGAAAGTCCAGTCCAGTCCATCAAACTACCTCGATCGATTTCCCGTCCTTATGCCGAGGTAGAATGGCCAAGCGGGGAAGGTAGAAGATGTGCGAGTCGTACTTCAGTGCCAAGGATGTACGAGTCGTAATCCGGAATTCATAAGCGCCCGAACCCGAACTACCGATTTAGGGCGACATCCGACAGAGAACGAGGTCTTGAGCTTTGGGTTAACTGAAGAAGGTATCAATATGAAAGATGCAAGTATAAGAATATGGGTACGACGTATGGGTTCCGTAAAAGATTCGAACACGCTCTCCAGGAACCACAATTGAAACCGCCGTTGTTGATCCAGCAGCCCAGCACTCAAAATGATCACCCAAGAAAAAGAGAATGGAACCTTCAAGTCTGGCCAAGCCACAGTCGCTGGCTACTCATTCGATCCCAATCTTCCTCATGGGCCCAACACAGACGGTGTAGACCTTCCATATCATACCAACACCGATGGTTATACTGTTCCGGATACAACTTACAAAGATCCCAAGAATCGCCGAATCCGCGTTGTCACTATCGGCGCTGGATTCAGTGGCATTTTGCTTGCGTACAGGATTCGAAATGAGTTGGAAAATGTCGAGGTAAATAGCAACACCCAGCATCTCTTAAAATCCTTCCGCTGAACTTAGACCTCCCGAACCTGCTAACAATTGACGGGTGCAGCATATTATATACGAAAAGAATGGAGAGATTGGTGGAGCGTGGGTTCGTTCATCCATCCCCTGATTTTCCACGGCCGTCATACAAGACTAACGCTCAGTAGCTTGAAAACAGATATCCAAATTGTGCTTGCGACGTCCCATCTCACAGCTACGTTTATCCATTTGCCCCGAATGTGAGTCGTCCCCTAATCTTATTCGACAAATACCTAAAACTATCATACTAATTCTTAACCCGCCGCAGCCGGAATGGCCGGAATTCTACTCCAAGAGTGAATCTATTTGGTCATATCTGGACAGAATATGCCGTGTGTTTGATCTTCGAAAGTACATGAACTTCAATCATCGTGTCTCCGAAGCCATATGGGATGAGGACGTTGGAATCTGGCGCCTCAAGGTCGACAAGATTTACAAGGATGGCACCATTGAGCGATTCGATACAACATGCGTGAGTGACAGCCCGAGACACACTGACTGGATTGTATAACAGACCAGTTCTAATGAATATCGCATAGGATGTCCTCCTCCAGGCCAGTGGGCTCTTGAACAATCCAATTCTACCGAAAATTGAGGGCTACTCGAGCTTCAATGGTCGAATAATTCACACCGCTCAATGGCCGTCAGATTTCGGCGAGCAGCAGTGGAAAGATCAAAAGGTGGTTGTGATTGGCGCTGGGGCTAGTGCCGTCCAGACTGTTCCGGGTATGCAGCCACATGTCGACGAATTACACGTCTTTATACGGAGCAAGACGTGGCTGGCATCAGCAGGCCCAGAGTCTCACGTTGTAAGTAAAGGACCACACACAATCCACTTTGGCGGTACAGAATCAGGAGATTGATTGGTTATTTATAGGAAAATTGTAAGGCACAACCTACTCTATACCTATAGCGAAGTATTGTGGGAACTGATCTCAATAGGGTCTGTTGAGAAACGAGAAGAGTTTCGTTTACACCCAGAGAAGCTAGTTGAAGAAGCCAGGCTCCACGAAGGTCCAGTAAACCTGATGTGGGCTTCAATGTTCAAAACTAGCCTACTCCAGGAGGAAGCAGTAAAGGTTTGCTAGGTCTAGCCTCTTTCTTCGGAGATGCAACACTAAAATCTATTAGGAAGCTACTCGTAAGATGCGAGAGTACCTCGGACGCAAGGACCTCACGGACGGCCTTATCCCGAAGTTTCCATACGGTTGTAGACGAGTCTCACCTGTACGTATGGCAAAGATGGAATGTGGAATTCATACATCTAATTTATCAAACCTCCTACAGGGTATCAAGTTTATGAAGGCAGTGACGAAACCTAACGTCTTTTGTCACTTCACGCCAGCTGCGCGTATAACGTCGAATTCCGTCATTGGTGCCGACGGGACTGAGGTTAAATGCGACGTCATCATCTTTGCGACAGGATTTGACACAAGTTGTTTTTCTAACCCCGATATTAGGATGTTGGTAACTAATGCTGAAGCAGCGTTTCGTCCACACTACCGGCTGGTTGGCCAGGATGGCGTATCCCTGGCTGAGAAGTGGAAAGACGTGCCAGAAGGGTATCTGGGCATCGGGTGTCCCAAATTTCCCAACATGGTGCTCTTTTTCGGCCCGGCTTGGCCAGTGTTTGCTGGATCCGTTACGGCATCACTCACTGCGGTGGCTACTTTTGCAATGAAGCTAATCCGCAAGATCCAGACGGATGATATCAGGTCCATTGCCCCGCGGCAAGACGTCACAGATGCGTTCAACGTCCATCAACAGACCATGCTGCACGGAACGGTTTGGGAGGACGACTGCAGTAGTTGGTGTAAGGCCCCCCTTCTACTCCTGAACATGAAAGCCGTCGCTCATATTAGCGTGTTGAATAGACAAAGATAAGAACGGACGAATAACAGCTATTTGGCCTGGAAGTGGACTGCATTTCCAAGAAGTCGTGTCGGAACCTCGCTGGGAGGATTTCAACATTACTTATCGCAGCCGAGTAAGTTGTCTGAGTTCTAACATGGGAAACTATTGTGTTAGGTAGCTGACAGATCTCTTTGGCATAGCATAATATGTGGCAGTTCCTTGGGCGCGGATTCACCCGACGCGAGCGAGATCCGGACAGTGACCCAGCGCCATATTTCAGGGTAGATGCGATTGATCCCAAGTGGTTGACCGATCCTGCCCCTTGGCGGCCAGAGATTGTTCATACAAAGGAGTCTGCTCGCTTGGCTACAGGGGAGGATCCGCCCGAGTTTGAAAAAACAGGCCGAGGAGCTAGAGCGTCCGTTCTGGATGCTACTGGACCCGATGGATCTCTGGCAGATGTGTTTGCTGGTGCTTCTCTGGTTAATAGCAATGATATTGGGCAAAAGGTTGGATTAAAGAAATAGAGAGAAGTTAAGTAAGTTAATATTAGTAATATTCCTAAAGAGGGGCCTTTAGTATAGTATTTTAAAGGCTATTACTTTTTCTTTATTATATTATATTATATTATGTTTATATTACGTAAAGTAGGAATCGAGTATCATTACTAAAGTAATAGTAATTATAATAATAAAAGTCTTATAATTAAAGCTAAGGTTAAGGTAGAGCTTGTGATGCGCTACGCCTGCGTAAGTCGGCTGCGGTATGTTATCATGTATTCTTGGACCTTTTCGGGCGGAGACGTGAAGTTTTTGACAAAGGCGTCCGAAAAATTAGAAACCCAGGTAAACCAGCTATAAGACACAGTTAGCCAATCTGGCCTATGGCGCGGTCATCAAAAGCATACGTGACACGCTTCTTCGCATCAAGCAGCACCTGCTCGTTTTGCGTGACCAGGAACGACATACGAAGTCCTCACATGCTAAAGTCTTTGCTTAGCCCGTATAGACAATGAATATTGGACGGTGTGTTAGCCTCCGAATCCTCTTGCGGTAAGCTCAGCACTGAGGAAAAGCCGTCAAGCGCCGCTGCTTGGGCAGTTCCACGTTGGAATTGCGACATGGCATATATCTCGTCCGAGACCAGATGCATCCGGCGTCGATTGCATAGCTCCTTTAAAGTTAGAAGTGTGCTCTTGGAGTAACAGCGACCTTGTGGGTTGGCCGGGTTGCATATGAATAGAACACGACAGTTGATGCCGCGTTTCGTTGCCGCGTCGATTCCTTTTTCCAGACAAGCAACAAGGGCATCAGCTCCAGCAGGCTGGAATAGGCCGGAAACTTTCGTGCAGGAGACTGGCACAGTTATAACGCTAGAGCGGATGGTGAGGTCGATGTCGGTGTGGGATAGACAACTCCATCGCCGGCGTCACAGAGGGTTCATGCGATAAGATCGATGAGAGAGGTCACGCCGTTAGCAACCAAGACGTTGTTTGGTTGAATCAGCCTATGTGGCTGAAAGAATCGGTTGAAGAAGGTGGCCATGGCGGCCAAAAGTTTGTCGCTGCCAGATATCGCACCGTACGAGAGCGCTTGTGCAGATGTCAAAACAAGATCCTCCAACGCTCACAGCATGCTTACTGTTTTCGGCAGGTACAAAGGCGTCATGTGACCTAGCAAATTCTTCCATCCAGTCTTTCATCAATCCATTCTCAGCACCTGAGAGGTCACTAACTCCATCAGGTTTCTTTTCGGCATCGTATTTGGGAAGTGTTTTGACCTTGCTTATCATGGCCCATGCGGGGGCCGCCATGGGAGGCTGCGAGGGCCCTTTTCGAGGCACCAAACCATTGCTCGAAGACCATGTCAAAGATTGAAAAACTAGAGATGAGAATTCAAGCTGCAGGAGCAATATGCCAAAGCCATTCATGTGTTCAAAACCATGGCATTTCATCCTTCTAGTCCAGACCCGGTATCAACGCTAGCTAACGATCGCCTCCACTTTCCTAAACAGGCATTTATTCGCGATCGATCCCAGCCAGCCCCCTCAAGATACATCTCGGGAGTGAGAGGAGCACTGTTGAGAATATTACTACTCCTTTACCTAGTCACCATTCCCTTCATATTGTTACCCCTGAGTCACCCACAGCCCATAACTTGAAAATGTCGAAGCAAACCGTCCGCACCTCCACAGCCCCCGATCCGATGCCCAGGGTCTTTCCCCAGGCTATCGTGGCAAATGGACTGATCTTTTGTTCCGGGAACAATGCCATGGACGAGAAGAATAGTTTGATAGAGGGTGATATTAAAGCACATACAGTAAGTTATCAAATGACGATACTCTGGAACCTTTGCACAAAGCAGAGTTGCTAAAACCCGCATAGCATCAAATTATTAAGAACTTGTCCGAAGTCCTCAAAGCTGCTGGCTCAAGCCTTGATAAGATAATCAAGATAAACATATATCTTGCCGTCTTTGGGGACTTTGACAAGGTGAACGAGGTCTACTGCCAGTATTTCAAGGCCCCTAACCTACCTTCGCGGACGCGAGTGTTATCCTGTGTGTCCAGGGCCATGCTCAGAGCGGGAGTTCCCGGACCAGAACTTCGATTAGACACCAGAGCAACTGACGATGATATAGTTGTGTGTGTGTCAAGTCTCTCCCTTTCAACACTGATATAGAGGTTGAATGCACTGCATTGGTTGGGCCTAAGTAGATATTTCGTGCTGGAAAATGGCCAAGTTCTCCTGAAAATGACCGATCTCGTAGCAAGAGCCTACATAAACATGATTCATGAAGAATTCCCCGGCATGTGTGACCTGCAAAGTTCTAGAAAAGAGTGCGGTGGAACTTAGGGGAGCGGCCAACCACCTGACATTGCCGTATTCTTGATTGATCTTGGTGACGTCTCTAAAGGGCATCATTGGCCACACTTCTTCCATATTTAAAAACTCACTCCCTGTGTACCGAGTCTTGGCCGCCCACATGATTTTAGACCAAGACCCGGCGGCGTTATCAGTACCTGCTCATTTCCTATCTTGGTAATTAACCGCGCGCAGATGGACTATCGGTATCACAAGTTTACAAGCAAACAGGCCCACATGAGATGATAAGCGAGCAGCCGGTGCTTTGCTTTACAGGATGTCGACGAGAAGAAGGTCACAATATCTGCGGGGTGCAGTAGTCCTCGACAGGAGTAAAGGCTATGAGGGATCATCGTGGGCAGCTTCCAAATCAGGCGCCTGTTGTTGACCTTCGCTGGGCTCCCCCAGTGGCTCTAGATGGAGTGAACAAGCAGGTACAGAATGGCTCCATGAATGTCATATGCCCTCAGGGCATGATGCAGTGGATGTCTGTGACCACAATCTTTCAACGTCACTATCCTGCTCGGACTGTGGACAAATTCAACCACGATGCGACTGTTGCCCTGGTAAAAACCCAGTACCCGAACGGCACTGGTGAGGAGCAGAGTACTGTGCCCGGCACGTCTGACGACTGTCTCTTCCTGGATGTCCATGTTCCCGAGACAGTCTTCAGAAAGGGTAGCAATGCAAAGGCCCCTGTCATGGTTTGAAATGTGCAGCCATACCCTTAAGAGCCCATTTTGTTGTACACTCAATGTCGGCTTACAATGTATATCTATAGGATCCATGGCGGCGCCTATGTCATCGGCAACAAGGTGGACAGCAGCGCGGGTGACCCCACTGGATTGATCACTGCCAGCCGGAAGGATGGTAGCGACGGAATCATCTATGTTTCCCTCAATTACCGTCTGGGCAGTCTTGGCTTTGTATCCGTAGAAACCTTTCAGAAGAATGGCGGGACTCCCAATGTCGGCCTTCTTGACCAGAGACTGGCTCTCGAATGGGTCCAGAACTACATTCACCTGTTTGGAGGCGACGGCAACCAAGTGACCATTTCCGGAGGTAAGTTTTCACCCGAGAAGCATCCCGTTGCCTGGTTTCGTTTTTAATACGGTGGTAGGCTCGGCCGGTGCCGGATCTGTTGTTTATCACCTCCTTTCCGGTACCAGGGATGTCCTCTTCAAGAGGGTACTGCCTCAATCTATCGGCCTCCTCCCTGCCTCGAATGCCACCAAAGAGTCAAACGCGCTCAAGGTCCTTGAAAGGCTTGGGGTCCGCAGCTTCGAAGAGGCCAAAAAACTTCCTTCCGAGCGCATCATCCGAGCGAACGCCGACGTTATCTCTGAAGCACCCCTCGGCCATTTCCTCTACGCCCCTGTTGACGATGGCAGCTACGTGCCAAGAACGGCTGCCGCTCAACTGAGGGACGGCAATGTTCCTGATGAGATTGACGTCATGATAACCCACACCGAGAATGAGGGGTTCACCTTCCTGCCTACCAACGTGGATACCGATAAGGCCTTCGCTGCTTACCTAGGAGGGATGTTTCCTCAAACTGACGAGGCTATCATCGACTACATTGTCAAGGACCTGTATCCCCTCTCGGAGTACCAGGGTCTTTGGTACGAACGTGCCAGCGCCTGTATCGGCGACTACGGCTTCAAGTGTCCAAGCAACGCTCTCACCAAAGCTTACCGCAACAAAACATACAATTCCAAGTGGAGCGTCTTCCCGGCTTATCATGGCTATGACTTTTTGAGCCTCTTCTTCAATGGGAACACTCTTGGTGCCATCGTCAACACCATTTACACTCCGACGCTTCAATGCTATGTTTCCAACTTTATCAAGAGGGGAATTCCTAACCAGCGTAACCTGACCAAGTGGCCAATGGAAGGCAAGAAATTTCAAATCTAAAACTTTGGCGGCGTTGGTCCAGTCGTTGAAAAGGATGACAGTGCGGACAGCAAGTGCGAGTGGTTGCAAACCCATGATCTTCTTCTCTCATGATCGCCCGGCTCGTCTGCTTCGCGTCGGAATACTGTGAGAGACCGATGACCTACTATCTTCAATTCATTACTAGTGTAAAGACAGTGAAAGCCTTGCTTTGGGTAGTCAAATACGACATTAGTTCATTTGTATCATATGTAGTTTGATACCAACACAATATTCACTTAGGATATGCAAATGCTCTTATTGTCTATCATGCCTCATCCCCAGAAGTGCCAGGTCTCTTGAAGCGTTTTGGATCACGTCCATCACCATAAGGGTATGCTTCAATAGTCCCAGATCTCGATGTATATTTAGATGTCTGACTAGTTAGTTAGACCACTAAATCCGTCGGTGGTGAAGACTTTCACCTTACTGATCCCGCTCTACTTCACTATCGGGTTCGGGTAATGCTGTAGTTGAGGTTACCAAGATCTAATTCAAAATACGCGGATCCCCTTCTGGATGCTGTAGTGAGAAGGAGGAAAGCTTAACCACCCTTATGAATGCTATGTGGATTATTGGTAAAAATAACACACCAAAGGATTTATCGGGCATAATATCATGGACACAATGATCCTATGCCTGCCGTTGCGTGTTAATTACGTCACTTATTCACGGCTTCATCTTTTGATATGGTAGCTAATAGATCGGCTATTAATGACAAAAAGCTAAAAGGGAGCCAGCCATAGAGGCAGAAACTTACATACCTGCTGACCAGATTCTTATCAACATGGAGATAGTCTTTGCTAGTAGCGTGGCGCATATTATTGCCAAACTAAGTATATTTTACCACCTATGGATCCCGCCTATTAATGCATCAAAAATCCAGTTCATTGACTGTTTCGAACTCGTCATAATTCATCTGGCTTTCATACCCGGTCAAATGCGCCATTCCCGCGTCGCATCATGGCATCTTATCCATTTATCACGCTTGTGTGGCTTGTTGCATTATGGCGAGCTGTATCCGCTCTTCCATATGTGACTATTCAATGGCGATTTAGCGACAATACAGTCAGATACAAAACTTGGGAGGCTGGTGAGGCCTGGCCTTGTAAAACTGGCGCTCGGCACCATACTGGTTGGGCTGATATCCAAGATCGACACCTTTCTTCTGTAAGTGGCTGCGCCCTGAATTTCTAACCCAATGTACTAAACATCGTACAGGGTTTCATGAGGCTCGAAACTCATCTAAGAACGCACCACTCCTCTTGTGGTTCCAGGGAGGCCCAGGAGGGAGCTCTTTGCATGGCTCGTTCGTAGAAAACGGGCCATGCTTGGTCGACACTCCCACATCGGCCACCCCCAACCCTTATTCCTGGACGGAACAGTTTAATGTCGTCTACCTCGACCAGCCAGCAGGTGTGGGCTTCTCATACCTTGATAATTCAAGTAATGAAGACTCGTATTACCAGAGATCCGAGATGTCTGCACTGGACGTGGTCACCTTCATCCGTCTGCTTTACGAGGCATTCCCGCATCTTGCAACACTCGACTTACACCTCTCTGGCGAATCATACGCGGGTCACTATATCCCAACCATTGCTCACGCCATTCTCGACTACAATGAGTTCTTCATGGCAGATGGCAACCTCACCATGGCAATTCCTCTCCGATCTTTGATGATAGGCAATCCTTGGCTCAATCCGGCTATCCAGATGCCATCGCTGTACGACGTTTCCTGTTTCTCATATCGGGGAACGTACCCGCCGTTCATGAATGAATCGCTATGCCAGAGGGCTCTAGCTCTCGCAGATAGGTGCGAGTCGCTCTTAGATGCCTGTGCTCTTGCTAGCAAACGTAGAGAAGACTCTTTTCTCTGCTCTAGGTCCGCTGGTGTATGTTACGACCAGTATTATGGGACGTTCATGAGTGCTACCAGCAGTATATATGACCGACGGCTGACAGGATGCCCCGATGCTGGAAGATGCTACGATGGCATGTTGAAGACCATCGACTTTTTGCAATCGAAGTCAGTTTTGCTTGATCATCTTCAGGTTGACATCCAAAGCAACGGTAGCAAAGTTACATGGGACATGATAAACGAAATCATCGAAAGGCGTTATCTTGAGCCTGGGGACTACTTTATCCCCTCTACGACACAGATGGAACGTCTTCTCGGTTATGGTCGCCACAACAAGTCTTCCGGCCGTGTCAAACCTATCGATATACTAATATACGCCGGTGTCGCCGACATTGCGTGCAACGCAGAAGGATTACTTTCTACTCTCAAAAACCTCCGATGGGGCGGCCGCAGAGAGTTCAATGGCATTCCCTGGCAAGAACTACCTTCCAAGGGCCGCGATTCCTTTGGAAGAGTCAAACGTGTACCTAATCTTTGGATGGTTGAGTTTAATGATGCTGGTCATATGGTAAGGTTAATAAATGCATTAGGAGAACTGATCGTGCTAACAAGATCGCCTTTAGATGCCATTAGACCAACCCCAAGCTATGTTGCAGCTGACAGGGGATTGGATCAAACACATGCATGAAAGTGCGGCAGCAACAAGTAGTTCGTTAGACATGTTTCTTGCTGTGGAACCACCAGTCGACCAAGATCAGCCTCTTGAAGACATCTTAATTGGTGAGCTTTGACAAGTACTGCTAGTTTAAGTCGAGGTTCTAGGGTGGAAGGGTTTCATATAAAATAGGTCGATTTGTGTAAATTATACGCACCTGGTGACGGTTGCTAGGTTCTACTACACGTCAAGAAGCTTTGGTTACGACCATCAGTCTAGCTATAAAAATGTACTCTTTTTTAATCTCTATGGTTATGGCCTCTAGCTTACCCTGCTGCTGTATGTCAACCTCGGCATCTGTGACGGCGTGCGGCCTTCAGGGCCGTGCATGTGCCAGAGGCTTTGTACGGGGAGTCCCGAAAAGCCGGGAATCAGATCTTGCTTAAGCCTATCTCACTGTAACAAGGGTGTTTCCACTAAAATAAACTCCACGTCAGGTAGGTTTCAGTTTCACAGGGGCTTCCAAGTCCTATTCCAAATCTCTGATGGAAGACGTGGGAGGCCCCTCAATGTTGATTGGCCATGATGCATTTCTTTGTGAGTGGGCAACTAACTAGGTTTCGGCGTGTACTCTCTCCAAAGGGTAGGTGGTAAAGCAGCGTAGCAGGATCTACCGGACCAATAGGTATACCGTCCGTGTTATAGTAGGCATGAAACCTTGCACGTTTAACCAAGAGTGAAGACAAACCTTATATTGTGGTTTAGACCCGCTCAAAGTGACATGTAATGCCGGCTCCCTCGACCCCCATGCCTTCATTCAAGCACTTGGCCTGCCTAAATTGATCCCGCGTGGGACAGTATTTTATGGATCATTACCTGTTTAGAGCATCACCTTCGGCGGGTGTCCAGCGTACCACGGCTTAATCATCCTTCTCAACGCCCTCAAATTTCTCAAATAGCACATGGTCGACGTACTGGCCTGTTGCCGGGCGTCTCGCCTTTCACCTTCCATCACAATGGCCAATCTCCCAGTAAATCTATCCATTTCAGTGCCCACTTTGGTCGGGTCGTTACTCTCTTGTACAGCTAGCTTCTTGGCTCTATGCCTTCACACAATTGTTCCCCCGCAACGGCGGCATTTCCGACATGCTCTAATAGTAAATCTGCTTGTTGCAGGTAGGTTACCCAAGAACATTGAAGCAAAACTTTGCTGATTTAAATATTTCAAGATTTTATCAACAGTCTAAATAATACTGTGTCCGGCATCCTTGTACTCAAGAATGGCTATGCGGACCCAGGGGCCTCCCCAAGCACAGGATGCCTTGCCAACGCGTGGATCGGCCAGTTTTCTGTACAAGCTATCGACTTCAATATTCTTGTCATCTCGATATCGGTCTTTATGGTGGTTCAAAGACAGCAGTTTCTCAGCGATTCATCAAGAGCTATGACCGCAATTGTATGCATCTTGCCGTGGATTCCCGGTACAATAACCAGTAAGCGTCACTGAAACCTTGATGACTGGGTACTTGCTGAACAAGTAGGCTTTGTTGGCCTTGGCCTCGGTGCATATGGGCCCGTAAGCGGCAACTGGTGTTGGATACAATCGCAGTATCTTGGCCTCCGGTACGGCCTCACGCACGCTTGGCGTATCGCTATTTTCCTGGCCACGATATCAATCTACACTTTTATTTACATCAAGCTCCGGCGCCTGTTCAGCCGCCTCAAGGTTGACCTTAGCTCGTCTGCCGCTGGCCAAGATTTAGCTGGTAACCGGTCTCGGAGTGAACTGGATACCACAGAGCCGCCTGATAGCCGTCGGATCTGGATCACCACAACTGTTGAAGCCTCCTCGTATGAGTTGCAATCTCGGCCAATATCCAAGGAAGATCAGCATACACAAGATTCCAACATTGTAAAATCACAGTGGCCCGCTTCTTCAAGAGACCAGCCTCTTCCAACAGAGATCCTCCACACAAATACAACCCAGCAATCTTCTATCAATGTGGAGCCATCTAGAAATGCGCCGGCATCACCTAACCTAAAGAGAATGCTTCTTTTGAATGGATATCCGATTGCGTACATTATCTTGTGGATTCCCGGCATGGCGAACCGCTTAGCCGAGTCGGTGGGTAGCTCACCGCAATGGCTCACATCGTTGCAGGCCTGTACTCAGTTTGTTGGATTGGTTAACGCTCTGACCTATGGCTTCACCGAGCAGATGCAGCGTGCGATACAGGTGTGGATGAAAAGGCGTAGTTTCCGAACACTAGACGTTGAATAAATGACTGTCTTGCCGCTGAATGGGATCCGTGATGCCTCCAGCCCTGCTGCGTTATTAGTGGTAGGAGTCGAGTTCCAGCTCTTATGCCTAGAAATCTCTACGATGTCAAACACACAGGATTAGCAGTGGTGGGACTCCCACCTCTGGTTATCGAGGTCCCCATACGAGTGTTGGCGGGAATTCCGAGCATCGCGACTCTTTGCTCAATGTCTTTGGTCTATGGCAACCCCTCTAGAACGTAGTGTTCTTGATGGATCAAGGTCTGGGGAGTGATCATGTTGAGCGTGGAAGCATTTGCAAAGCTTGCCTGAGATTAAATCTTGGGTTGTAAGGCATTGGGCATGAGGGCTTGATTTTGTTGGCAACTGTATTTCTCTTGCTGGGTTGCCTGGACTAGCCCTCAGGATACGTAGAGATTAAACAGAAAAATACCCCATAAGAGGGTTAACCTTTCATAATGATGCAGCTAGGTATGAGTCTTTGACTGTAGGCGGCAGAAGGATTTTTCTAAAAGAAAAGGCTACTATGTTAGCATTAGGTCATGATGCTATGATAGATTAACAAGGTGCTCTTCTTTAGGGTTAAGGCCTATCGCTTCATGAGTTAACTAGTCCAGAAGATCAAGGTCGAAAAGTTTGAATAGCTATTTAGTCCTCTCTTAGCAAAGCTAAGCCGGTTGCGAGGGTTTACTTCTTACAGCCTATTTAAATAACTAACACACGTATAAAGCAGGCTCACTCTGTTACCATCATTGACCAAAGTGGGAAGGTAAGCGAATTCTGGCACTACTACACGAGTGCAGCCGCTCGGGGTACGTGACTATTGAGTACTACTGTGGGAGTTATTCTACGTACATATCATATTCTCTTGTCTCTTGCCTGGCTAGATTTAGCTCCAAAGACAGAAATGGGGTATGTGACGCACATGGCCCGGGTCGTAGGGTCAAATTACTCTCCCTGTACGTGACTGAATGGTAAATTCTCTAATAGCTGGTTCGGTAAAGGTCGGTGAGCCTGATCAGGATGTTAAAGGTGTTGAGAGACTGCAGCTTAAGAAGATAGAAAGGTAGATAATTCTCTTGTTTCTCGTACGGAGGTTGGAGCAATTAAAATACCTATAAGAGGCTGGACCTTTATAACGATATAACTAAGTATAACTCTTCTACTACTATAGAAGTTTAAATAGGCTACTATATTAATATTAGGTTATATTATTATATTATGTTTGAGATCTATTCTTTATTATAGTTATAGCC